>PVKC010053295.1:0-10128 GCA_004027635.1 Crocidura indochinensis
GGGATTCGAACTGATGACCTTTTGCATGAAAGGCAAATGCCTTACCTCCATGCTATCTCCCGGGCCCTGTTTTGTGTTCTTAACCATATGTTTACAGAGTGAACTTGGCATTTTTTTTCTGCTTGTAAAAATACTGGTAACTCTTTCTGTTTGTAAAAATGTGTGATAAAAGACAATCTTACCTAAATGTTATTTTTTATTTTTTGGATTTCCTGGGCCACATCCAGTGACGCTCAGGGGTTACTCCTGGCTATGTACTCAGAAATCACTCCTGGCGTGGAGGACTATCTGGGACACTGGGGATCGAACCTAGGTGTGTCCTGGGTCAGCTGCATGCAAGGCAAATGCCCTAATGCTTCGCCATCACTCTGGCCCCCTAAATTTTATTTTTTATAAAAGTTAGAGTTGAAAATGAAATACGTTGTGTGTGTATGTGTGTGTGTGTGTGTGTGTGTGTGTGTGTGTATGTGTTTTGGTTTTTGGGTCACACCTGGCAGCGCTCAGGGGTTACTCCTGGCTTTATGCTCCGAAATCGCTCCTGGCAGGCTCAGGGGACCATATGGGATGCCGAACCACTGTCTTTCTGTATGCAAGGCAAATGCCCTACCTCCGTGCTATCTCTCCGGCCCAAGAAAATTTTTTATTTACAGTTTTTATTTGGATTATTAGAATGTGTTATAATATACTTTTTATCAGTATTATTTTTGTATTTTTCTCTTTTTATTATCAACATATCAAGAGTGATCTCTTAATTTCTCATATTGTCCTGTTTTTGAGATTTATTGATTAAAGTGGAGTTCAACTCTCATTAGGTTTTCTTAAGTTTTTCAAGTTTAAACACTTGAAACTGTTATCTTTGATCTCTAATTGATGTTTGTGGGCTTCAGGTGAGAGCCACTTTGGAGAAAGTAAGGAAGAGGATGTATGGAGATTATGATGAAATGAGACAGAAGATTCGTCAGCTCACACAGGAACTGTCGGTAAGTGACTCTGAGGACCTGGAGACAGGAGGACTGAGAACATCATCGAGTCCCTCTCTCTTCTTACACTTGAGCTTTTGAAGGTCTCTAAGAGTGAATCATATTTTAAATGAATGGAGGAATTCTATCACAAAACAAAGTCTAACTAAGGAAATATTTTGATGGCAAGAATACATAACCATTAAATTCCATAGTATTCCCAGAAGAATCAGGAATAAGATAAGGAAACCAGATATCACTAGTACAACTAAACACTGCCAGGTATGGCCCTCAAATCAAACTAACCAACGAAACAAACAAACAACTCATATTATCTAAACTACAACTTTAAGAAAATATTTGAAGTGATAGAGCAATTTTACAGTGGGTAGGGCATTTGCTTTGCATGCATCTGACATGGGTTTGTTCTCCATCCTGAAGATACCAGAGGAATGATTCTTGACTATAGATCAAGGAGTAAGCCCTGAACACCCCTGAGTGTGACTCCTCCAAGCCCCCCAAAGACCCTTAAAATTGTTTGAGTGATATGAATGTATTAGCTGCCTTAAAATGTAAGAAAAAAAAAGGGCTGGATCAATATTACTGTGAGCAGGGCATTTACTTTGTACACAGCTGACCCAGTTTGGATCCCTGGTACCCCAGAAGGTCCCCCAAGTACCACCTTGAGTGATTACTGAGTGCAGAGTTAGTAAGCTCTGAATACTGCCAGTTGTTACCTAAAAAGTAAAAAAACAATCACAACAACAACAAAACAAATAAGGGAAATATCCTTCCTCAAATTTCACCTGGCTAGTTCTTGTGAGAAAAAGTTTAATATTTCATTCATTAATAATTTAACATTTTTATTAAAAGTTATTTGATATTATTTTTCTTTGATATTTGTATTTGTATTTATTTTATTTTTATATATTAATTTTATTTAATTTACGTAATTGTATTTTTATTTGATATTTGTAATTAATAATCTTGATGGGGAAAGTCCATGTATCTCTGGCATGCTCTTTATTAAGAGTTAACAACTCCAGGCAAGAACCACAGTTGCAACAGCCACACATTAGAGTTTAATGGAGAGCTGGGCTACAGGATTATCTGCTTGAGTAAGTTCTGTTGCCTTATCAGAGGTGAGGTTTATAAACATATCCACCTCACTTAGTCTCCTTGACATATGCATTTGTGAAATTCTTACCCACGTATGGAAATCAACTCTGTCAACACCTGACAGATGCTGATGGTTATAATTAAAGCCAAGGGATCATATTTGCTGAAGATATATATATATATATGCATATATATACATACATACTTATATGTATATATACATATGTCACTGTTCTTGCCTCCCAGTACTATCTCCTGCATAATATCCATCTCTAAGACTGACCTATTATGGGAATGCTACCTTGGAACTTTTCCACATCCCTAACTGACCCTTAGCTTCACTGCCTCCTTGTATCAGGCTCTTCTTTGTGGTCTGATTTAAATCTGGTCTCTGATGACACTTCCTCAAGCATAGCAAAAAAATTCACCTTTGTCATAGAAGTGACAATGAAATAATTGGGTGAGCCCAGAGAACATTCTTTCTGTCGAGTGTGGGAAGAGTAAAATGGCATAGAAAGATACTCAGTTCCACCTCTTCACTGCTGCTTGTTTTTCAGAGCTTGTGATTTTTCCCATTCTGTTCTCTTCCTGCAAGGGGACTGGCTGCTATGTATTGTCAAGAGAAAAATTTCAAGGCCCTGTGGAGACTGTGTAAATATTGTCTACAGGAGAATATGCTTGTCCTTCTGCATGTTGGTTTACACAAATATTGACATTTTATTTAATTTCAGCTTAGTTTTATTTTTTGGGGGGGTTGCATATCCAGGACTTATTTCTGCTCTGTGCTTAGGAATCTCTCTGGAACTTCTGGTGGGTTTTGGGGGTCCAGCTGGTATGCTGGGAATAGAACCAGGATTGGCCAGGTGCAAGGCAAGAGCCCTACCTCTACATAGCTGTGGAACCAGATGTTGACTTTTGAATTTAAAGCTGTATTTGGAATGTCATGGACAAGAATGTGGGTACCATCAGGGCAAAGTCCCAGCTTATGGAAATGATTATTGACTGTGGATATACTTAGACTGATTTTGGTGACTGTCTGCTTAATATTCCAGGTTTCACAGGCTCAACAGAATTATCTAGAGCATCATATACAAACGCAGTCTTCAGCTCTGGATAGTTTTAATTCCATGAACTCAACTTTGACTGCAGATTCCGTCAACCTGCAGGTAATTGTCCCTTTATTGTTGGTCTAGTTACGATATGAGGGAGCCTGGCCAAGCGAGCATGGCCCCTGAACTTTTACAACAATGTACATTGCTCACTGTCAAGCATGGTCATAGGAGACAGGAAGATGGAAAGAGATTGAAGGAAGAGCTTCCAGCTGAAAGACTTAATGTTGGCATGGGTTTTGTTCTCATAAGGTATTTAGATCCTGCCAAGACATCACTTGCCCTTTAGATGCCTGTTATAAGTGCCTGAACGAGTGATCAGCCACCAGGCAATGATTTCCCTATTGTTATTGCTATTGTTAGCTCCAGTGTTCGAGGAACTTTCTTCCATGTACACACTAAACAGGATAAAGATGCTTTAAATTTCTTCATGCCAAGTAAATCCTAAACTTAAGCATTTATTCCTAAACTAGGAAGTATTGTGCTTCATTTTTAAACTCTTAATTTTGTTTCTATTTTTTGTCTGTTTTGTTTTGTTTCAAGGGCACATCCTTCCATGCTGAGGCCTACTCCTGGCTCTCTACTCAGCGGTCACACTTGGGGTACTTATGGAGCTATTTGTAGTAATAGATTGAACCTGGGTCAGCTGCATGCAAAACAAGTGCCCCACTTTCTGTCCAGTCTCTCAGGCCCCAGGAAGTATTGTGGCTTTAAAAGAGATGACCTGTATCCCTAAGAACAGCGTCCAGTACAGAAGGACCCATGATCCTCCCTTTCTGCAAACACATGTTGCCATCCGACTTGGATGAATTTTCTCTTTTGACTAATTGGAACAGTTCAGGGCTACTCTCTCAAAGAGGATAACCATTATTATTCTTCAATGGATTCCTCCATCTGACATACAGATGAAAACCTGAAAAATGTTCATGTCTATGTCCTCTATTTCCGGAAAAAACCTCCTGTGGGTTTCCTCTCCAAATATGCAGTTTCTACTTTCCTTCCAATTTTATTTAGGTCTGATCTTTTACTCTGCTCTTCTAAATTCCACAAGGTATTTCAAATCCTTTCTGCTTCTGGGCAGTGATATTAGAGCAAGTAGGGTACTTGCCCTGTTTGAGGCTGCCCTGGATCTGATCTCCAGCACCACATATGGTACCTCTGTCAGGAAGCAATCCATGAACAAAGAGTTAGGAGTAAGTCCTGAGCGCAGCCAGGTGTGTTTCCAAAGCCAAAATAAAAAGCAAACACAAAAGCAACCCTTACTGCAAACACAAAAGCAACCCCTTTCTGCTTCTCTGTAGCTAATGAGCTAAGCAGATATGACTCCCTGGGGGTGGATGAACTTCCCAAAGGATAGAGTTGGCTGGAGTTTCCATTGCACAGTGAAATCAAGGTCACTGTCTCCTGATGTCTGGGTGGGTCTTGGTGTTTGCATTTGTCTCGGAGGTGTATTTCTCTCCCACCCTTTTCCTTTGTAAATGCCAACTTTCCACTGGGCCAGACATATTTAGGAGTCCTTGTCCTGCTTCCTTCTGTCATTGATGTCCTATGCTACCACTCCTCTTTTCTTTCCTTTTGAACATTTTCTCATTCCTGTCCTACTGGGTCCATTTGCATCTCCCTTGAATTCAGACTTGGTAAATGTGTGTTTCCTCATCTCTTCCTGTGGATGCTGCTGCATTTACTTCTGAGGGCAACTATCTGCTGCCTGATCTGGGGAGCCTGCTTTATCAATCTATTACCTTAGTCTTAGAACTCTCGGACAACAAGGGTCTTGCAACCATAAGAGTATATGATTGTTTAAAAAAAGAAGAAGAGGAGAGAGAGTCACCTCCTGGCCAGGAAACTCATCTAAAGTGGTAGATAGTGCGTGTTTTATTCGAGACAGAGGACCCAGCCATACAGTATGTGGTCTGGCCTGTTTCTCTTATCACTGACAACAGCAACAGACAGCCTCTGTTTGATCCATTGGATATTCTGATTTGCAAAGAAATATTGAGATGATATCCAGTTCTCTGGTTGTGTGGATCAGCAATCTAGACTAACAGAAAAAATGACTTAAGCTTGTGCTGGAGTCAGTACTCAAAGAACCCAGGTCTCTTAGTGCCTAGACTGGCATCTGGACCTAATGAACTGGGAGGTGTGGTTGCCAGGACATGTGGAATCCTTTTGTTTTCTAAAATATCTGTTTACCATTACTGAAATCCGTCTTTCAGATTCAAGCATCGTTTTGTTTTGTTTTGTTTTGGGACCACACCTGGTGGTGCTCAAGGCTTATTTCTGGTTCTGTGCCCAGGAACCATTCCTGATGGCTTTGGGAAGCATATATGGTGCTGAGGAGAGGATCCAACCTTGGTTGGCCTTGTGTAAAACAATACCCTACCCACTCTACAATCTCTCAAGCCCCTTGTATCAAGGAGATTTTTTTTGCCACACCCAGTGACACTCAGGGGTTACTCCTGGCTATGCACTCAGAAATTGTTCCTGGCTGGGGGAACCATATGGGATGCCGGGGTATCGAACTGCGGTCTGTCCTAGGTCAGACATGTGCAAGGCAAATGCCTTAACACTGCACCCACTGCTCTGGCCCCTGATTCAAGGAGCTTTTAAAGGGGGAGGCTTATTGTCTAGAGTAAAGACCCAAGAGTCAGGGAAGCTTCAGAAGTCTACAAAGAAGGCAAAAGTGTTAGTACCCCACTCCAGAGACACTAGATCTTCTCTTCTAAGATTACAGGTAACTCAGCTCACGCAGAGGAGGTAGAAGTGGATGATGACTCATGTCCCGTGTAGGAATTCTGAGCTTGTGAAGCACTGTAAGGACATTGAGCCAAGTAAATACCAAAGTCATATGCAACAATATTGGTGAAACATTTTTGCTCCTGTGAGTGGTAAGAACTGTGGGTGTCTTGACACTTGTCAGGCACTTGTCTGGGTCATTCACTCAGTTTCACTTCCATGGCATTGATGTAACAGCATGTTTCTTCACTTCAGGCCTCACTGTGCCAATGTCATGCTGTGACTGACCTGGTTGGCCATTGGACCCTCCCACCCCCAGTGACAGTCCCTTTAAGAAAGCCATAAGAGATTCTCCTATTCAACAAAAACACATGTTGTGCTTCCTGGTTTTGTTTGGAAATTAGGAAAATTTAAAAGATACAAAAAGAAGCTATATTCACCACCTTGGCTTGTAAGGAAAGATTAGATCATGTGGAATTATGGAATTTTCCATTTGTTTTTCTTCTTTTTTTTTTTTTAAATCTCTGCTTCAATATAGTTGAACAAATGTTTACACATTTTTGTTTTTCCAGATAGGCTTGTACTATACCTACTATTTTCAGACCTCGGGTTTCATGTGCAATGTTATATTAGGAACATTTTTCCATGGAAAGAAGCCACTGTAATCTGTAATCTCTGTAAACCATTGTAATCAGCAGTGGTGAGTGGTGTTGGCAGCAGTTGTGGGTGTTGCTGGCTCTCTGCCATCTGGGACACCTCTGTTTGCACACCTCTAAGGTACCTTTGTGGTTGGTAAAGGGAGAATCCTTGTGTTTCCTCACACACTAGATCCAGTTTGGTTTTCCTTTTCTTCTTTCTTTTTGGTTTTGTCCAGCAGTGCTCAGAGTTTACTTCTGACTTTGTGCTCAGAGATCACTCCTGGTAGGGTTTGGGGGACCCTATGTGATGCTGGGAGTTGAATCAAGGGACTTGAACTGTGTATAAAGCAATCCCATTCACCATTGTGCTATCCGACCTTGTTTCTATTCATAACTTCAACAGAAAACTCTTGTGGATGTCACTCTGGAAAATAGCAGCATTAAGGACCAGATTAGAAACTTGCAGCAGACATATGAGGCATCCATGGACAAGCTGCGGGAGAAGCAGAGGCAGCTCGACATGGCCCAAGTGGAAAACCAGCTGTTAAAAATGAAGGTAAAGTCTGAACTTTTTCCTCAGAACTCTTCTCTTCTTTGCTCTCTTCTTTCCTCTTTGCATCTTCTCTTCTCTCTACTTGCTTCTTGCTTAGACTCTTGCCTTTTGTGGATCTGGTTGGACCTGAAGGTACTGAAGAGGTATTGTCACCTAATAGTCAGTTCAGTTGGGAGTGCCCTGTAAGTACCCCGAATTGCTAGGCTCCATGGACTAACAGGGCTGGCACTTTTGTTGTGTCTAGAGAAGGCATCCATTTACACACTGATTTGGGGTTACAGAAATTGCACTATTTACATTTTCTCTGAGGACCCAGGCTTTTCTTTCTGGATTCACAGTACAGAGTTGTTGGATAGCCAGGAATAAAATGGCAGGTAATGCTGAAGTTTGTTCCTTCAGTCCCCTACCCTTTATTCCATTCTCAGCAGAGCTTCTCATAAGCACTCCTCCCGAGGTTGAGATGGTAGGCTGAGACTCATAATGGCACTCAACATGATTTACTCCACAAAATTTATTGATATTTAAGTCTAGCACTTTTAAATGATATCTAGCTACATGGAATATAGGGAGATGACTCAAAGGGATGAGCACAGGCTTCGTCTAAAGGAGGCCCATATTTGATCTTCAGCACCAGGCAGTCCCCTAAAAACACCCTGAAACCCTGAACACCACTGACCTTCATCAGACTGCCTGCACTGACAAAATGAAATAGAAATTGCATTCACAGAGTTTCAGGGTCTTCCAGAGGAGAGAAGGGAAAAGGTGAATCACATAATTGATTGCTTGAGCCAAACCAGGTTGAGAAGCAAAAGGCTATTCCAAAATGCTAAGCAAAAGACTTAGGGAGACAGACAAGGACATATGGTCCTTCTCTCTGAGCTGCATCAGGGTATAAATTGGGGAGCAGGGAAGCCCCACACCACTCCTGTCTGATTTGTTCTCTAGCTCTGAAGAATTGTTCCTTACAATCCAACAGGCCAGCCAAGGTTATTATGAGGAAGGGCCTTAGTGCCCAGGAGCCAGTCTGCATCTCTTGACTTTCCAGTAGGCAGCCCTGTCCTTTCCAGTTTCCTCTCAGCTAAGGCACTGGGTTTAATCCAGCTCATATTGCTTTGCACTGTCCTCTTTGTTCCCGACTGCTGGGCAGGTGCTATGGTGCCGATCGTTTGGAGACATCTCTCTGACTGACCAAGGCCTTAGTCCAGCCTTCTTTAGAAACCAATGCTTTCCTTTATCCCTTAATCAATGAATAGGAACAGGATCTGAGAAACCCACACTGAAGGGTTGCAGAGTACACAGGGCTCTGAGAATGGAGTCTTTTTTAGAAATCTGCATTTGTGGTGGAATTGGAGTGCAGGATGCCTTGGGTCTCTCCAAGCTGATGCCCATCTCTGTTCAGGACTCCCTATTTATGGCCATGTTGCTCCCCAAGCTTGCCAGTGATGAGGAGAGACAATTTGAGGATCTAAGAAATATTATTTTCCAACATCTGGTAAGTATCTGGAGTTGGTGAGCACGTTGGCTTCACCAGAATCAGCCTGCATGGCTCTGGAACAAGCACTGTCTTGTATAGAAGGGAGGTCACAGGATCCTGTGGCTGCCAATCAAGGGCATGAAGTGTATCAACAAGATCAGAGTCTGGTCAGAGGAGACAGTGGCCACCTTCAACATCAACCCTCCTGCAGCTCTCCTGCCCTCCTCCTCTTCTAGTTGGCTTTGCTCTCCACCAGTTTAGTATACCCCTACCTAGGGGAATATTTCCAGAGGCAACATCTGGGAAAGCCAAAGGTATGGAAAGTATGAGTACTCATCGCTTATCTGAATACCCAAAGCAGTGAAGGCCAACTTCAACTCTTGGAACAATTGTGGTTCATCAAAAGTCTCTCTCTGCTTTTCATACTGAATTTTATTTTTAAAGTAAGGGTAAATAAAGGAATGGGGGATCCAAGCTATATGGCAGGTCATGAGAACAACATCACTGTATCTACATTCCCTGGCAGGGAGAGGACACTGATGTACCGCAGATGCTGTTTTATTGTCCTCCCTATGCTGTCTGTCTGCTCTCTCCATGATCATCACACCATGATCCTTCAGAAACCTACCTCTGGTCCACATTTAAGCTATCAGCCTGGTCTCTGAGAAGTGCTGCCTTTTCTGATGGATTAAATGCTGACTGATTGACACAGCTCTGAGCCGGAGGAGAGATACTTCAGTACCTGCAGTCTCATCCAGATGAGGATATGGTGGACAGAAATGGAGTGCTGCTCAATTTGAAATTCTATTTATAAGGGGAAGAAATAAAGGACTTCCTGCTGCAAAGATAAAACAAAAAAAATCCCCCAGAACAACTTGGTGGTGGTGGTGGGGTCACTGCAGCAGTGATGTCTTCTCTTGGTATGTTGTTCATAATACAGTTCATAGTACAGTTAATTCAGGCATTCAGTGTTCAACACCAATGCACCACCAGTGTGACCATCCCTCCATCAATGTTCTCAATTTCCCTTAACATGTTCCCCCCCCACAGACACTGAAAATTTACTTTATATTGTTTGTGACAACACAAAGGCAAATGGAATTATCAAAAAATATGTCATCAAGAGTTAATTTGTAAAAATTTTTAATATCTCACAGTGATATTACCAAAGTAACTTTTTGTGTTTAGTGGTTATATCTAGATCTTCTGAGAGAGTGTCTTTAGATCTTTGCCCAGCTTTTAACTGGGACATGTGTATTTTATTATTGTGAAATTGTTGCTGTGATACAAATTCTTTATTAGATACTGATTTTCATTTATTTCTTCCCACTCTGATCAATATTTAGCTTTCTTGTGTTTCCTTTAAAATGCAGGGACTTTTGGTCTTTAATTTTCATTTTAATTTATTACAGTGTTATGTTGCTTGCCCATCCCTCATGTTCCTCATTCCTTTCCCTTCCCTTCCGTAGCCTCGGTTCTGTGTTCAGAGTCCAACAGTTCATTTTCATGCACCACTCTTCCTTCTCTTCCTTTGTTTCTT
>PVKC010053296.1:0-10147 GCA_004027635.1 Crocidura indochinensis
TTTTTTTTTTTTTTTTTGATTTTGGTTTTGGTTTTTAGGCCACACCTGGTGACACTCAGGGGTTACTCCTGGCTTTATGCTCAGGAAGCACTCCTGGTGGGCTGAGGGGAGGGCGGCATTTGGGATGCCAGGGAGATATTTTATATTAGATAAGATAATAATCAATATTTATTAAAGTCTGCTGTGGGTAAGGCATTGTACATAATGATTTAAATATGCCTTAAAAAACTGTGTCAATTAATATACTCTATAAGGAGGAGGAGTTCAGGTTGAAAGTTGAAAATTTTTCTATGTTAATATAAACAAGTTAGAGGATGTTCATGGAATTTGTACCCAGAGCCCATGTGTGTTTCACTATCAATTCTTTTCACAGTATATCAGTTCTACAGATTACATGTCATAAAAAGTTATTCCCCCTTCCTACAAACCTGACTTGTGAAAAATCTAGACTTACTAATAAGTAAATTTGGAATTTTTGAGTCTTGTGAGAATGATTCACCTCATATTCTTTAATGACGCAACCTGACATTAAAAATATGATTTGCTTTTCCCAAATCCACTTAGCATTTGAAGAATGCCTGCATTGTGAGATTGTATCAAGTGAGGCAGCCCTATGTTTTTGTCTTCATGTTCACCTACTTTCTGAAGGCCTCTTTTATAAGTCAGTTCTAGGTGTTAGAGATGTTAAGCAGACACAGTTTCTGCTGGCTCTGGAACAGGTTTATCTTGGTTCAAATCCTAGTTCGACCTCTACATCGTAATACCTGTATGACTGACTGTAAGCAGGTTTCTTACCTTTCTAAGTCTGATCCTTCATCTGTGGAAAGAAAAGTGTAATAAATTGTTCAGGATTGAAATACCATGTTTGTAGTATAGTATCTAGCATGTAATGAAATAGTAAGGAAAATAGCACTTGAAGGAAGTATAAGAAGTTTTCTCTTTAAAAACACTGACATTTATTTGGTGTTATCTTCAGTCTAGGACAATAGTTATCTTGTAATATTTGGAAAGCTTCATAAGTAGTTCTTTTATTCTGCATGCTGCTATATACATAATTTTACAAAAATAATATATACCATAAGCTTTTTATTTTTCATTTTAAAACTCAGTGCTTAGATCACTGTAGGATTATTTAAAATACAAAGTGTGTGACTGACACATGTTGACTGACAGTTATATTGGTATGACAAGTAATACCTTCCTAAGGAATCACTATGATTAGTCCTTAGTATTAGAAAAGATATGAGGAAGAAATTCTTGAGTGAATGCAACTACAAATTTGACAGCTTTACTCTGCACTTGACTATATAAGTCCAAGTGCAAGTTATTTTGAATCATAAAGGGCATATTTATAAAATGTTAGAGGAGAGTTATCAGTTTAAATACATTTCTCTACTTTATTCTTTAATGTCTTATCAAAAGTTTATGGGTGATTTAATAATTTCATAATTGATAGGATTTTTAAAAAGATATAAAAATCACATTCTCTAGTGATTTTCATCAATAATTTTATTACAGCAGCTAAATTTTCATTATTAGTCAATGCAGAGTTCTTATAATACTTACAAGGAGTTTTGTTCTCTACCATTTATAAAGAGATATGTCAAGGTTATTTTTTATTATTTGTAATGAAATCTTGTTAGAGAAAATCTTGTTTTAACATTAAGTCTTACCATTTTTCTTATTAACAAAATCCAAATGCCAAGGAAAGATAAGCTGATAAACTAGAAGTGTATATAATATGTTCAGTTGCTGAGACTTACATTTTACTATTTTTATGTTCGTGCTTCCTATAAACCTTGATCAAGCCAGTAGATAAGAAATAATCTTATGTTTTCGTAGAAACTATTTTTTTCTTTTTATACATAAAATAAGATTGTATGATTGATATGGAGTTTTTTTAATGTGGATTTTTAAACATTTTGTACATTCATTTTGGTACAGCAGATCTTAAAATATTTCTTTTAGGGTATAGAGCCAACTGTTTCTTTCCCTTAGATGTACCTGAAGTCAGGTTTTGTTTTCTGTTTTGTCTAAGGTTTTGTGTATAATATAATGTTTAACTTGTATGCTAACTTCAGTCAGTTTTTAATTATTAATTTTATTAAAATTGAAATGTATACACAGTGTGAGTGATGTGATTTTAAAGGAGAAAATTTAGCTCTAATTTTTTTTTAGAATCCAAGGAAAACATGTGGCATGGAAATGAGTTAGCTGTTTGGGAGAAGGAAAAAACTGTACTCATTTAAAGCTAAGTTTCTAGATTTTTCACTGAGACAGCAACATACAAAACTTAATTTTTAAAGAGAACTTACAGTTTAGCATGAATTTAAGAAATTTCACAACTCAGTGATTCTGAGATTTTAGCATCAAAACAGACACCAAAAAGAATCAGATATATAAAGAATAAAGTTCTTTTATAAGACTACTATTGAAAAATGTTTGTATAATGTTATTGAATTTGAGAAAATTAATATAGTGAAAATAATTTTTGTTACTATAATACCACATACATGAGTTATCCATGCTGTGTTAGACCTCACCCGGCAAAAATAAAAAAGAATTTTACTGATTTTTGTCACTTGGAAAACCAGTCAGGCAGCCAGGTTATTGTTTGCAGCCAGTTGGCTCTATCAGTGCCTAGTGTTGCATAAAAGCATCAAGTTGTACTACTTATTTTTTAAATGAGACATGTAACTTTTATTGTTGTTAATACAAGGAAAGAACCTAGCAGTACTTTTTTTTATTTGTCACCAAGCAATTTTTTTCCTAGGAATTTTTAGCAGTATATCAATTCAGCTATAATTCTAAAATGAAATACAAGAACAGTGGGTAAGCTTTTGGTGCTTGCCATTAAATATTAAATCAGTAGTTATAATACTCTTATTATCGTATTTTGTTTCATTATAGCTCTGTTTAACAATTTGTATGGTTAATTTTACCAATTCAGTTTCTTTGCTATAGAATTTTGCTGTAAGTAGAAAAGATTTAAAATCTTATCAGCCCTTAAAATAGTTTATTACCATTTACTTAAATGAACAATATATAATGTACATGCTTGATCATTGTATAAGTACCCAAGGCATTCTGAATAAAAGACTGCTTAAGGAAAAAAAAGCAAATAGCAAAAGCATCGAGTCTTTATTTATAGTATATAGAAGACAGCTGTTTTCATTTCAGTGTATGAGTCTGATCTGCAGGACATCTTTAGCAATAGAATTTACATACCATTAGCTCACAGTCATTGATTAGCAGCAGGGCTCTTAAGTACGAGCTAGCTGGGCACGTAATTCGGGATGCCTTTGATGCTGCCGTTTTCGAAGCTTGCTGGCTGCATGCTTGTTGCCTTTGTTCTTGACACAGGTAATTACTTGATAAAATGAAGAGCATCACTGTGAACAATTGACCCTTTGGAGCAATCCAGGCTGGTCAGCAGTCTAAATCCACACTTTAGGGCCATCATTATAGCCTCAAATTTAAGAGTTTCCAAGGTACAAACAAAGGTGTTGTCTTCCTTGAGAACAAGTCTAGTCCCATTTTCAGACTTTATGAAGTATTTAAATTGAATGATATTTGAAGATACTGAAAACTCTTCTGGAAATCCATCCAGCCTGCTTTTGGACACCAAAACAATGCGCGATTTTATTTTTGATATGAAGTCAGGAGCATTACAGAAGATCCTCAGTCCTTGAGAGCGATCATGATTATCTGTTATTTCCAAGAAAGTAGTTTCTCTGGGTGTTAGCTGTTCTTTTTCCCACCTGGCTTTTACTTCCTCTGCCAATCCCTTGAGCTGAAAGAATTCTGCTTCTTGTGCAAGCAGTTGATTTTCTCGAAACCCTTCAGGCAGCAGAAGTTCTCCATTTCGTAGGAAGTTTAGGACATGCCTGAAGAGGAGCCCATCCCTGTCTATGAAATAATGACCATCTGCATCAGATGGACAGAGGATTTTTCCATTTACTATACCTTCAAGGAAAGTGTCTGGATACTTGGTCAGAGTTTGTTTTTGCGTAATGTATAGATAGCCACCAACGTTGAGGGTCATCAGTGTGGATTTGCAGTTCTTTCCTTGGTCGGAGTCTTCCAGGCTATTGTGTTTCCCTTCGTACTCCTTTTCTTTTTCTCTTCTGTTTAATTTACGCTCCATTTTCGAAATTGCAGCTGCAGCTTCAATTTCTTGGCTTTGAGATTTTTCAAAAAGAAATACTAGCACACGAACACGCCTTGACTCAGCCCCAGCCCGGTGAGGGAATGGGAATGCTGGCAGCACCGACTGCACTGTCTGCTCAGCTTTGCAGTAGGTGGCGTATCAGCTATGTGTGCAGGAGCTTTCTGGAGTAAAGCAGAAAAAGATCATTTGCATTTAACTGTATCAGGGAAGGGACTTGTTGTGAAATGATTGTGTATATTCTTTGAAGCAATGAAAGTTGAATAAATGGGGTAAATTGAATTTCCTCTTGTCAGTCATGCAAATGTAAATGTTTAATTTTTGAGCTAAATGCATTTTGATCCATTTAAAAAAGACCCTTTTTAAGTTAGTAATCAGGCAAACTTAATAGTGAATGATACTGTCATCTTTTGGAAAATAATGTTTATTAAGTTCATAATATTTTAAGGTAAAATCATAAATGAGAAATCTAAAGAGAAAAGAACTAGGTATATGCAATTCTCCCCTAGAAAAAGTCACACATTTCATAATGGTGTAGTCATTATAGAGATCAAGCGAGACTATTTCAACCTGTTATTTATGATGTTGCACTTGAATTAAATTGGATTTCTTGTGATTCTGACTTGGGGCTCCTTAGAAGTGAGAAGAAAATTCCTTTAAGTTAAAAAAAGGGTTGAAAATTTTGTTTCTGTTTTTACAACCCAAAGGTAAACTAGTCATGTAACACAGACTGACTAATCATTTATACTGGTCTTTGAAGTAACCACATACATTGGTTGGGGGTGGGGTGGGGGGCAATACCCAGCATCACTCAGGGCTTACTCCTGGCTCTGTACTCAGAAATTGTTTCTGGCAGGCTCGGGGACCATACGGATGCCAGGGATCAAACCACCCGGATTGGTCCCTGATTGGCTGTGTGCAAGGAAAATGCCCTACCACTGTGCTGTCACTCGAGCCCCATCATACATGTTTTTTTTTTTAAATAAGAATTTCTTATGGAAAAATACATAAGCTGTTTCACCCTAAGCCTGATTAATATTGAACACAGACTTGGACTACTGCAGGAAAAAATCTGTTTCTGTATGGGTATGGGGGCATTCACTCCAGCCCCATCATGTACTGTTTGTTTGTTTGTTTTTGGATCACACCCGGTTACACTCAGGGGTTACTCCTGGCTATGCATCAGAAATCGCCCCTGGCTTGGGGGACTATATGGGACACCAGGGGATTGAACCGCAGTCCGTCCTAGGCTAGTTCATGCAAGGCATATGCCTTACAGCTTGTGTCACTACTCCCGCCCCATATCCTTTTTTTTTTTTTTAATAAGAATTTCCTGGGGCCCGGGAGATAGCATGGAGGTAAGGTGTTTGCCTTTCATGCAAAAGGTCATCGGTTCGAATCCCGGTGCCCCATATGGTCCCCCATGCCTGCCAGGAGCAATTTCTGAGCATGGAGTCAGGAGTAACCCCTGAGCACTGCCGGGTGTGACCCAAAAACCAAAAAAAAAAAAGGAATTTCCTATGGAAAATTAGTAAGCTTGTTTTACCTTAAGCCTGCTTAATATTGCACACAGACTTGGGACTACTGCAGAAAAATATCTGTTTCTGTGTGGGTGTTTGGGCATATATATGCTTAGGTGAAAAAAGAGAGACAAATCCAAAATTCCCACTATGGAGTAGTGTCCTTAAAGTTAATTTGTATGTTCATTGCTCAGTTGTCTAAGGGTAGAGTCAGTCTTGCTTTCTTTTTGTTTAAAGTGGGATCTGGAATGGTGTGACACTGTTTTCTATTCATTGCTTTTTTGGGTTTTTTTTTTTTTTTCTATTTCCTTCTCACTTGCCTTCCAAAGCATTTTAGGGGTCTGAACTGTCTGGAATAGATCGTTGGGGGTGCTGGCTGGGGGACTCGGAGGTTACCTGCTTAGTGCCCAGAGTTTTCCCCTGTAAATCCATGCTCAGGGGACGTTGTGATACCAGATTTGAACCAGGAATGTATACATGTGAAGCAAATACCTTAACCCCTGCATGTTCTCTCTGACCTGTTCTTTTCTACAATGTAAATTTTCAGGAGTAACACTATTAGTGTTGTCCCCCATGTTGTTATCTGACTGCTCTGCTAAATTATTCTGAGAACTACATTGTTCAAATGATTGGTTTATTTTGGCTTTTTTGTTGCTGCTATTGTTGTTTGTTTGGCTTCTGCAGTGCCGGGATCAGGCCCATATTACTTGACTTATATACACGCCCAGCACCTTGGAATTAGATTTAGAGTTAATATTAGATTCATATATATTTCTCTTTCTTGAAAGGTATTTTCTTTGGCCCTCTTTTTTTGGAGGTAACACTGATTTGCAAGAAACTTTTCAGTGTTACCATGCCATGTCCCTTAATAAAATGCCAGCATCCCTCCCATCCAGTCTACTAGTCCCTCTCTGCACAGTTCCTTCACTTGCCTGATAAACTCAGTTATGTGTTCAGAGTCTCAGACTGTGTTTCTTTATATATCACCTATAACAGTGATGGCTAACCTTTGTGAGCCTGAGTGCCCAAACTGCCGCACAAAGCCGAAGAATTTCCTCAAAGTGCCAGCATATGTCAATTAAACCTTAGTAACAAGATTTTTGTATCTAAACACTCTTCATAAATTTTATAAATTTATTAATTGCAGACTTTCCCGTGTGCCAGCTACGAGGCCTTTGAGTGCCACTGCTGGCATGCGTGCCATAGGTTCGCCATTGCAGACCTATAATCTAGGGTTTTTTCTGTCCTAACTTCCTCTCCTGGCGTGACCCCCTCCACTTTCATCCATATGGTAGCAAAAGGCAAGGTTTTATTATGAAAGGTATTATTAAATTCAGCTTTATATGTTAATAAAAATATTGAAGCAGGTGAAGTTCACCTGGAATTCTAAACTTACATTTTCCTCAGATGGAAGAATGTTTTTAATCATATACTAAATTATAGCAGATTTTGTATTTAACATTTATAAATCATTGAGATTGATAATTAATCAGTCAAAAGTCCATTAAAAAGTAATCTAAAAATCTACAGCAGTTTTTTAGAAGTGAATTTTTGCCTGATGACCATGAAATTCAACCTCTACATTTAACCAAAGATAATATTTCATCCTAGGGAATTTTTAGCGTTATATTTGACAGTTTTGCTTTACTTCAAAAGTTTTGTTTTTTATATACTCTTGCATTCTAACTGGATTTTATTACAATCAGGTCATCTTTTAATATGATTTATTAAGAAATACAGAACTAGGGGCCCAGGAGATAGCATGGAGGTAAGGCGTTTGCCTTTCATGCAAAAGGTCATCGGTTCGAATCCCGGTGCCCCATATGGTCCCCCGTGCCTGCCGGGAGCGATTTCTGAGCATGGAGCCAGGAATAACCCCTGAGCACTGCCGGGTGTGACCCAAAAACCACACAAAAAAAAAAAGAAAAGAAAAGAAAAAGAAATACAGAACTAGGGGCTGAAGAGATAGCACAGCGGTAGGACATTTTCCTTGCATGCAACAGACCAAGGACGAACCTGGGTTCAATTCCTGGCATCCCATATGGTCCCCTGAGCTTGCCAGGAGCATTTTATTTATTTATTTATTTTTTTGTGTGTGGTTTTTGGGTCACACCCGGCAGTGCTCAGGGGTTACTCCTGGCTCCATGCTCAGAAATTGCTCCCGGCAGGCACGGGGGACCATATGGGGTACCGGGGTTCGAACTGATGACCTTTTGCATGAAAGGCAAAGGCCTTACCTCCATGCTATCTCCCGGGCCCCACCAGGAGCATTTTCTGAGCACAGAGCCAAGAGTAACTCCTAATCACCACCAGGTATAGCCCAAAAAACAATAACAACAATTATTGAACTACTTGGGGTGGGTGCGATGTTGTAAATACTTCACAGAATTCTTACGTTAATAATCACTGCATATGTGTGGCATCTTATTAATAATAACAAAATCAACAAAGGTATTAATAACTTGTAGTTTTCTTTCAGTGATCTTTGAGATTTTAGAATCAATCAGTAGAGCATGACTGATTTAACGATGGTGCTAGGATTTTTCTTGATTGTTTCAACAAGTGATATAGTTGATTACTACATAATACTGAGTCTTCCTTATATGCCATTTAACCTTTTTGATGTCTTGATGGGGAGGCCATAAAGCTTCTACAGCTGAAGGTGGAGGGCTTCTCTGGGCTTCTCTAGCTAGAGGCTGGCCCACTGACATGTCGGTCACTAAGCGAGGGCCACTTTATACTTGCTTGGTTCCTCACATCTAGTTTCTACTGACTATTCTTTAAAGTTATTGATCTGTGGTTGTTATTTCTGCTGGCTTGCCTTAACAGACTCTAACCTTTGATTGCTTTTTCTTACTCTAGATATTACTCTGGTGTCCTCAGCTTCTTCACCCTAACATGTATGATGTGTTTGCCACCCGTGGCCTGTCATCAATAGTGTAATGAAAGCCTTGTCATAGTTCATGACTAGATGCTGATATAAATCTATAGGTTTTTTTTTATATATCCTGTTGCCTCTCTTTCAGTTTTAAAAAAAGAAAAATGGGGCCAGAGTGATAGCACAGCAGTACGGCATTTGCCTTGCAATGCTGACCCCGACAGACCTGGGTTGGATTCCTGGCATTTCATATGGTCCCCCAAGCCAGGAGTAATTCCTGAGCACTGCTAGGTGTGGCCCAGAAACTAAAAAAAAAGGAAAAAAGAAAAATGGCAATTAGTCAGATCTATATTATTTCCATTATTCTATATTATTAGCATGAAAGCAGAATTATTGCTTTTTGCAGAATTTGCAGAGTTTTGTTGATCATTATTGCCTGTTTTAAAACATGCCCCTTAAAAATCTAGGTTGTCATTTTTTAATCTATTCTAAACTTGTATTTAACTATTTAGGGGGTTAGGGGTTGAGGAGGTTTGTCCTAGATAGTATAAATGGTGTCCAGTACCCTAAAACTATAAAATTGGTATTTAAGTATTATATCCTGGAAACCATCCATGATTTATGTTAACTGTATACTTCACTGTCTCACTACTGATACAGACTGGCATAAATCAATGAAGTGGTTTCAACAGAAGGACTTAACCTACATATCAAGTAATAGCTTACTTTGTTGCATTTGATCCCTTGACTGAAACATTCTCTCTGTTTTTCAGGCCAAAAAAGTGGGGAAGGGGAAAACCCTTGTTTCTCCTCCATACCTTGACCCTTTATTAACTCTTAGACAACTGTAAGATGCTTATTAAAAAGCCCTTTGGCCAACATTATGGATTTTTTTTTTTTTTGGTTTGGGTGATGCCATTGATTTCTGACTGTGCACTCAGAACTCGCTCCTGGCTTGGGGGACCATCGGGACGCCTGGAGTGTGAACCATGGTCCATCCTAGGCTAGGCAGATGCCTTACCGCTAGCGCCACCACTCCAGCCTTACATTATGGATTTTAACTATGCCATTGTCAAGTTCTTGGTATTATAACCATCTGATAGGCCACCAATTCCAAACTAAATTTTTTTTTTTTGGTGTTTTTTGGATCACACCCGGCAGTGCTCAGGGGCCACTCCTGGCTCCACGCTCAGAAATTGCTCCTGGCAGGCACGGGAGACCATATGGGGCACCGGGATTTGAACCGATGACCTTTTGCATGAAAGGCAAATGCGTTACCTCCATGCTATCTCCCGGGCCCCGTCCAAACTAAATTTTAGAAAAAATTTCTGTTCTAGGATGGTGCTAATCCTCCACCATCCGATACATTAGAGCTTACTCCAGGCTACTGGGGAGACTAAAATAAGGCCCCAAATGTCTTATTTCCATCAAGGGAAAGTGGATCTGGAGCAAGGATCGCCACAGGAAATAATCTAAACAAAGCTGAGTGTGTGGCTAAGTAGCATTCTGAGAGACTGGGGGGAGGGAGAGAGAGAGAGAGAGAGAGAGAGAGAGAGAGAGAGAGAGAGAGAGAGAGAGAGA
>PVKC010053297.1:0-10158 GCA_004027635.1 Crocidura indochinensis
AGTAGGGAGAGGGGCCGGGGCGTGATTGTGTGCCAAGGAAGATGGGTATGGAGGTGCCCCCACTCTCCATCACGCATTCCACAGAGTCTCCGCAGCGAGGAGTGGACTGGGAATGGCTGCTCGCTGGGCGCCCTGCCAGGCTGGAAGAGCTGGGCACAAGAGCTGCTTCTGGCTGGCAGCAGCCACGCCCCTCCCGCTGCTGCTTCTTTGGGCCTGTGGAGGTTGTGGGCTAGTTTGGGGTTTTTCCCTGAAGCGCAGTCTAGAGGCCAGTGTTGGAGGACGCTTTGTGCCTGAGGTGGGCGCCTTCTAGGCATGGACCCCTAAGGCCCATGAAGAGAGTCCTTTCTTCCAAGCCTTGTTGTTCTCTGCAAGGTCCAGGATCACTGCAACCAAGCATTGCCCCTTTATTCCCCAGTCAGCTCAGTGGTTGCTGCTGGTCCCTAGAGCTTTTCTAAGAGCACAAGTGCGCTTGTATGGTTGTGGCATGGTGGACACGATCCTAAAAACCCACAAGCCCTGTGCCGTCCCTTCTTCCTTCTCCTGAAGCTCAGTTAGAATGCCCAGCACTGTCCCCTCTGACCTCTATGGCCAGCCCCTCGGCCTCCTTGCAGGGTTCTGTCACTCACTGAATGTAAACTTCTTCCATCCCTGATTCTCTCTTCTTCCTCCTGTCCATCTTGCAGTGCCTGCCAAGGTCTCCCCACCTGCAAGGGGTCATTGGGTTGGGAGTCTGAGTTAGCTGTGTGATGAGTGTCGGGAGCTCTCCTCCCAGGAAGTACTGGGGACTGTAAGTCTGGATTTCTATTGGAAGCGCCCCTCATCACCTGTCAGTGACCCTGGACCACAAAGTCCCTGGCCATAACGAGGTCTGCCCGGCAGTTTTTCCCAAGGTGATCACTCTGTGGCTGAGACAGGAGGTCAGGCTGTGTCCCTGCTAGTGGCTCGTTGCCATTGTTCTTTGGGTATGGACCTCTCTATGGATGTGATGCTAATGGCATTCCCTTGCCCAGGATTGTCAGTGCCCGGCAGCCATGGCCTTTTGTATTTCTCAATTTCTGGAAGCTGGTCTTGTTTCTCTCATGGGGAAACTGAGGTTTGAAGGGAACCTGCATTTAATCTCTTAAGTGCTGGCTTTGGCATTGGATCCTGGGCGGTGTGGCTTCTGGCCCTACTCAGATCTAAGACTGGATCTCCTCCACACCCCACTCCATTCCCCTTCCCACGTGCTCCCACTGATTGCTCTTCTTTCCCTCCTTCCAGGTGGTCTGGCCAGTGTCCAGGCTGGTGTTGTAAACCCAGGCAGCATGCGGACACTGGAAGACTCTTCGGGGACTGTCCTGCATCGCCTCATCCAAGAGCAGTTGCGCTACGGCAACCTGACGGAAACCCGCACGCTGCTGGCCATCCAACAGCAGGCCCTGCAGGGTGGGGCTGGGGCCGGGGGCACCGGGAGCCCTCAGGCCCCCCTGGAGATCTTGGCCCCCGAGGACAGCCAGGTGCTGCAGCAGGCCAAGAGGCAGGAGCCCCAAGGCCAGGAGCATCAGGGTGGCGAAGCCCACCTAGCAGAGAACACCCTCTACCGGCTGTGTCCACAGCCCAGCAAGGGCGAAGAGCTGCCCACCTATGAGGAGGCAAAAGCCCACTCACAGTACTATGCAGCCCAGCAGGCAGGGCACCAGCCACACGTGGGGGACCGGGATCCCCGAGGGGCCCCAGGAGGCAGTAGCAGGCAAGATGAGGCCCTTCGGGAGCTGAGACACGGGCATGTGCGCTCCTTGAGCGAACGGCTCCTGCAGCTATCCCTGGAGCGGAACGGTGCCCGTGCCTCTGGCCACATGAGCTCATCCCACAGTTTTCCGCAGCTGGCCCGCAACCAACAGGGTGTCCCATCCAGGGGCCCCCCAGCCGAGGGCCCAGAGTCCCGTGGGCCTCCACCTCAGTACCCGCACCAAGTCGTGCCCGCTCATGAGACTGCTGCCGCTGTCCCCGACCCTCGGTACCGCACCCGCGGCAGCCCCCACTTCCAGCATGCTGAAGTCAGGTAATGGCCTTCTCCACATTTCCAGACCCTCGCTGTACCCCTGCAGTTCTCCCAACATCCCCTCTCACTGGCCTCAGAATCCAAGACACTGTTGTGTGTTCCCCAGAGTAGGGAGCTATGCCCGGAGGAAAAAGGAATGTAGCCAGAAGAATTCAGCAGCACCCCACCCCCTTCCTGTCCCAGTTGGGCTCCATTAGTTGATGAACTGTCTCAGGCTTCCTGGTGAAAGGTCGCTTTTCAGGAGCCCAGGAATGAGGCTCAGGGCCAAGTGTGCCTTGCTTTGATAGTGTGAGGCCTCAAGTTCCATCCCCAGGAGCACCACACCCCCATCAAAACTTTATTTTTAATTTTTTAATTTTGGGGGGGTTTTGGGTCATGCCCGGCGGCATTCAGGGGTTACTCCTGGCAGGCTGGGGGGACCATAGAGAATGCCGGAAATAGAACCACCATCCATCCTGGATAGGCTACGTGCAAGGCAAACGCCTTACTGCTGTACTATCTCTCCGGCCCCAGAAAAGTGAATAAAGATTGGTTTTCAGGAAGAAGTACCTGAAGGCAGAGCCAGGGAATCATTGACAGATGGTTGTAGTTCAGTGGAGAAGTGGAGAGGGCTTCCTTCCCTGGAGATTTTTTTTTTTTCCTCCATTTTTTGGACCACACCCGTTGACGCTCAGGGGTTATTCCTGGCTACACTCAGAAATCACTCCTGGCTTGGGGGAACATTATGGGATCTGCCGGATCTGTCCTAGGCTAGCGATTGCAAGGCAGACACCTTACCTCTAGTGCCACCGCTCTGGCCCCATTTCTTCCCTGGAGAGATTTAAGAGTAAAAGCACCATTTGCTTTTTGGGAGGAAGGATCAGGTAGTTCCTCAGAGGTGTCTCCCTATTTGTTCCCTTCTTACTTTTTCCTTGAACCCCAGGTATCTGGAGCCTGTTGGGCCTTGACCTAGATTCAGGCAAATCCCTTTGGAGCTTTAGGAGAGATTGATGGTCTGGCTGACACTTGGAGTTTGGTTCTGAATATGAGATAAAAGGCTCAAAGAGAGAGAGAGATCTCTTCTAAAGGTTCCCTGGACTGCCAGCCTGGATTCTTCGGGGTCCGAATGGACACACAGAGGCCAGAGATGGGAGTAGGAAGCTCCACAAATATAGAAGTAGGGGTTCCTGGAAGGTAGATCTGCCCAGCTTCTCCTTGGTGCAGCATATTCCTTTCGCACAGAAGTGGACCCACATCTATGATGGCCCTTTCACCTCCGCCCCCAGAGAGCCTGAGGCTTGCAGACACCTTTCCTTTGGTGGCTCAAGGTCAAAGTCTGGTTCTCTTCACGCCTACTGAGCTGCCCGTTACTCACTCACTTTCCCACCATCGGGCCTGTCCTGGGAAAGATGCCTGTCCATGCTCTCGAGAGATGAGTGACGCCACAGTGGCCTGTCTCCACCCCCTGTCCCCGCCTTATCTCCCCGTTCAGGGCTTGGCTGGAGAGAGTTTCGGAAGCTGAGTTGAGGTTTCTTCTTTGGGAGCAGCCTTAGTGAGCCCTGTCAGGAAAAGATAATGTCGGGGAAAGGAAGTCGGCTGTTTGCAGAACACAAAGGGGAGGGGGGCCCCAAACTGAGCAAGTGTGAGGGAAAGGAGTCTATTATTTCTCCAGGCTAGGTCATCCCCAAAGAATGCCAGTTGTGTCTGCCTGGTCCAGGGCAGGGGATCCAAGTTAATGAAGGACCCCTGAACTATGCGTGGAGAGAATGTACAGACATTCCAAGAGCTCTTTGCTCAGCTCAACCTGGAGAGGCCCCCCCTCAGACAGGAAGAGAAATGTATCTGGTGGTGTCCTGAAGCAGCTCTTAGCAAGAAAAAGTGGCTCCACGCCTGATGGCGAGGGAGACCTGAGTGTCCAGGAAAGAAGCCCACCAGTAGTTTGAACTTCTTGAGGTCTTTGAGACTTGGGAAATACTTGCTGAGACTAAGACTATTCTTACATTTGGGGTCTGAGGACCTGACAAAACCCTGAGAGGCCCTTTACATCGAGTCCTACTTACTCGGCCTAACCCAGTACTAGCTACTAATAGTAGTACAAGAGGGCCCCTTCTCCCTAAACCCAGTATACCCAGTGTTGAGGGTCATACTAGGTCTTTAAACATAGTAAGCTACAGCACCCCAGAAGAGGTAGAAGGTGGGACCCTGTGTTGGGAGGATGCTCCTGTCCTAGAAGAGAAGACTAAGATGTCTTCAATCCTGGGGCCCAGACCCTACACTCCGATACTCGTCTTGCTGTTACAGCCTTGATCAATCATCTAAAAGTCCCATTGAGGTGTCAGTGAGGAGGTGGGCAAGCATGTATGCCCCACTGCTAGGCCTGTGTCTAGCTCTGATGCTGCCTACAGGCACCCAGAGGGGGGACCGTTCCATGCTCCTGAGAGCCAGCCAGAACCTTCTGTTGATCATGGGTTGGAGTGTGGGGCTTGAGCTCCATGGCTTTAGGACACTTGACTTGCTTGAGCTAACCTTGTGGTCCTGGCCAAAGTGAGATGGTATAGGAAGCACAGCCCCCTGTCATGAACCCTCTGGTCTTTGAGAGTCCAGGGTCACCCCACACTACTTGCTGCCTAATGTTGGGGAGGCCAGGTCAGCCCATCTTGTGTCCAGGAGAGCTGGAAATTCAGCTTGCATTGGGGTTGACAAACCTGAGCACCTTCTCTTCTGTCCCCCAGGATCCTGCAGGCCCAGGTACCTCCTGTGTTCCTCCAGCAGCAGCAGCAGTACCAGTACCTACAGCAGCCCCAGGAACACCTTCCACCCCCACACCCAGCTGCTCGAAGCCACGGACCCCTCGGATCCTTCAGCCCCCCTGGGGTGGAGGGGCCAGCTAGCACCCAGGCGCAGATGGAGTCTTTATTAAGGGAGAATGCCAGGCTACAGAGAGACAATGAGAGGCTACAGAGAGAGCTGGCGAGCTCAGCTGAGAAGGCTGGCCGCATCGAGAAGGTAGCCTGGGGGAGTGCATGGAGAGTGGGCAGGTGATAGGGCCCGACCACTCTAAAGCCCATGTATGACTGAGTTTCTCATCTGTCCTCCGGGGTCCCCCACTACCCTTCTGCTTGCCCCCTCCCCAGAGGTAGCAGGGAGCAGCTGGGCGGCCTGCAGGTTGGCGCATGAGCGGTTGCAGGCAGTGGGGATTAGAAAGGGCTCATTCACCAAATCTGCACATTCGCACCCCAGCACTGCACACCCCCACTTCTGGAGGACACCTCCCATAGAGAGCGCTTTGTGTCCCCCACACAACAGCCCGTCTGTTCTCAGCCAGCCCTGGCCCAGCTAAGAGCCCCTCCTCTCGGAAAACAGCTAGGACTTGTTGGCATGCTGAGCCAGCTCAGAGCACGTGCGGAAGCAGCCCACAGTCGGGCAAGGCCCCGGGCCTGCCCTGCTGACGGATGGCTATGGCATGCCCATCCAGGAGGGGTAGCTTGGGCCAGGGTCTGTGCTCTGTGCTGAGAGATTTGCACATTTTCATGTTAGCAGGCAGCCTCTGTTGTCTCTTAGAGGGGCAGCAGGCCCCTAGCACTGGCTGGACCTTCGCACACATAGCTCAGCATGGACTACTTCTTGCTGGGTCTTGGGTGAAGAGCTGCTTTCAGATTCCCTGGCCCAATGTGCAGCAGTTACCCTGCTTGCTTGCTAATTCTATCTGTCCTGCCTCCATATACTCAGAGCTTCTGTCAACCCACAAGGACCCCCATGTTTTTTTGGTTTTGTTTTGGTTTTTCAATGATGCTCAGGGGTTTCTCTTGGCTCAGAACTCAGGAATCAGTCCTGGCAGTGCTCAGGCAAATATGGGATGTTAGGGATTATACCTGGGTTGACTGTGCAAAACAAACTCCCTACCCACTGTACTGTTGCTCAGGTTCTGCCCCCCTTTTTTGTTTGGGTTTCTAATGGGTCCATGAAGGGCCGCTTTCTGGGAATTCAGCATTGCTTTGTTTCTTCCAGCTGGAAGGTGAAATCCAGAGGCTCTCCGAGGCCCACGAGAGTCTGACAAGGGCCTCCTCCAAACGGGAAGCCCTGGAGAAGACCATGCGGAGTAAAATGGACAGTGAGATGAGGCGGCTGCAGGATTTCAACCGGGATCTTAGAGGTGAGAGCCTGGCTGTCTCTGTTCCCAGGTAGTGTCCAATCTCTGGCTTCCAGATAGACTCAGAGAGAACAGCTAGAGATTCCTTGGGTGCCCCTGGGTGGAGAAGCTGGCCCCTGGGCTCCAGCCCTCAGACCCCTCTCTGTTGTGACCCAGACCCATCGGGACTTCTCATTTGGTGTGAGCTACCTTATCTAGGGTGTTTTCCTGTGTGTCCATCCCAGCTCAGAAAACATATCCCCTCACATAGGATCCCAGGGGATACCCACAAGAGGCAACCACCTTAAACTTGCTTTCCTTTGTGTGAAACAGAGAGATTGGAGTCTGTTAACCGTCGGCTGGCAAGCAAGACACAGGAGGCCCAAGTGGGCAGTCAGGAGATGGTGGCCAAGCTGCTGGCTCAGAGTGAGTGGGGGTCTCTGGAAATCTTGGGGTTTTGGGGAGGCCTGACTATGGCAACAGGTTCATGCAACCCTTCTGGCCTTATCTGAGTGCCCAGGGTATGTTGGTCCAGGGCCAGACTGGGCAGGGGCAGCTATGAAAGTTGAGGTCTGGTTTTCTGTGCTGGGGGAGGGGCAGCAAATAGCTGCAGGGGTGGAGAGCCAGCACTGGCCATGCTCTCAGTGTAATGCCAGCTATCACAGGCACTGCAGACTGCAGAAGGTGGTAGATTCTGGAGGTTGGGGAACAAGGAGGAGGCCGTTTCCCAGGGAGCTTCAGGCAGCAGGATGTTGGGTGCCCAGTGAAGGCTGAACATGGGAGCCTGGTGGAGACAGCTGAGAATGATTCCTACAGCCCAACCCTTGGGTCTGAGGATTAGTGTCTACTGTGGGCCAGTTCATTGAGGCATCGCTCGTCCCTCAGCAGAGCCAGGCCCTCCAGGGATTACTGGGCAGTGTGGAGCGGAATGCAGAATACTGATGCAAGAGGTGGGGATCTAAGTACACACTGAGGGAGCAGAGTGTCAGTGGCATGGCCCAGATAAGGGTAGACGGTATAGACGAAAGCATATATACAGGTAGACCGAACCTCCAGCGCCATCACAGGGGTAGGGCTGCAGAGCGAACTGGATGCCCAGTGCTGTGAGGAAGAAGTCCAAGATGTGTCTATGGAGCAGCAGCCTAAGTTCCCGCTTCCTCCCAGTCTCCTGCTTCCTGCAGGGGCACTGGGAGCCCTGAGTGGGGGTTGGGAGTTGAGAAGTTTTCTGTAGGGTTGTGGGCAGGATGGAGACCAAATGGCAGTGAGGTAAGATCTGGGACAGGGGTTAAGAGAAAGGAGCGGGAATAGTTCTGAGGTGAAGAATGAGGGTGGGATCTTGTAGGAGAGGCTAACTGGGGCCCTGACTTCCAGAGAAAGGAAATGGCTGGGAGGGTTTCTGTGAGCAGCAGGGGAGGGGAGGTGTTCCGCTCCCTAGTGAACTGCTGGGTAGTTCTTGGCTGTGTCCATTAATCTCAGCAGCCCAGCTGCTGACCTGGATGCCTGACATTCCTGAGCTGCCTGGCTGTTCCCTTTGGGCTTGTCCTCCACCCCACTACTCCCCATGCAGGCCCAGAGCCCTTCTTTGGGGGTTGCAGAATGAGAAGGAACCATTATTTGCTTCATGAGTTAGGCATGCCCCATAGCACAGGCAATAGGGGTGAGGAGTGGCGAGGAGATGCTGAGAACCAAAGGAGACTGAGACCTGCTCTTGGGGGGCTGAGTCTTACCTCATTCGCCTCTTCTCCCCACATTCTACCCCTAGCTAGGTGGTCCTAGTTACCTCTCCTGGTCTGCCCCTGGGGTTTGTTTGTTTGTTTTGTTTTTTGTTTTTTTTGGGGGGGTTTTTGGGTTTTGTTTTTTTGGGGTTTGGTTTGGGGGCATACCCTTCAGTGTGCAGGGTTATTTTCCTGGCTCTACACTAGGGAATTACACCTGACAGTGCTCAGGGAACCACATGGGATGTTGAGAACTAAACACAGGTCAGTTGCATGCAAGGCAAACAGCCAACCTGCTGTATTATGGCTCCTCTGCCAATATGCCTTCATTTTATCCTGTTGGCTGGGTATGGCCAACACTGGTAGAAGCGAAAGCTGGGTCCCAGTTCCCCTAAGTGCTGAGGAAGCTCACACTCTCTTTGCCACGGGGAATAGCTTTCAGGGGAAGGTTTAAGTCTACTTCCCCCCTTCCTGGGCCAGTCAGCCTTGGGAAAGTGATCGTTCTGCCTTTCCTGCCAGGGAAGCCTTCCTGAGCTTCAGCTCTGGCCCCTGGGGTAAGCTCAACACCCGCTGTCCCCCTTGGCTCCTAGGATCTAAGATGGGCCATAAGACTGTAAGGACACACAGGTTCTTCGCAGATTCTGAGCCCACATGGGAGGAGGCCTGCCTTGAGTAGGCCCCAACCCCCCCTACACGCCTCCCTGTGGCCCCTCCACCCCTCTCAGGTACTGTGAAGCCAGTGCCGTGAATGGCCCCATTCCAATGTGATTGAGCCCTTTGCCCTCCTCCTCTAAGAATGAGGCCAGCCATGACCCGCCTTCTAAATCTCAGAGTGAGCGAGACCTGCCTGGGACTGGTCCCTGCTCTCCTTTGGGCCTTAGACAGTGAATCCTCCCTCTGCCTTCCTGCTCCCAACTCTGCCCTCTGCAAGTCCAGAGTTGGGCTCTCTACCTTCTGTGCCTATTCATTAGTGAAATGCTGTTTAAAACTTTGCTTCCTGCTTTGTGATAGCCTCATTTCAAGTACACAGAAGACCTGTGAGCCCAGTGGCAACTATCTTTTTATGAACTATCCCCTCTAGAAAATTTCGCTGCCTAGCAGGCACTACTGCAGCCCCCTTCAGCTTCTTTATTTTTTTCGTTTGGACTGTGGGGGGAGGGCCCATATCCAGTGGCACAAGGGTTACTCCTGGCTCCATGCTCAATAATCGCTCCTGGCAGGCTTGGGAGACCATATGGGATACTGGGAGTCGAACTGGGGTCCATCCTGGGTTGGCAGCATGCAAGGCAAATGCCCTACCGCTGTACTATCACTGCAGCCCCAGCTTTTAGCTTCGTTTTTGGGGTCCAGCTGAGGCCTCCCAAGGCTCAGGGTCTGAGAAAGGAGATTTCAGCCTAGAATGCCAGCTGGAAGCTAATGAATCTAGGTCAGGCCTTGTGTGGCCTGACTGTGCGCAGAGAGTTTCTGAGCAGTTTCCCATTCACACTATCAAGAAGTTAGGAGCAACAGCACCTCATTTTCTTCTCACTACAGAATTTGTACTTCTTCATACAGAAGCCCACTTACTCATGTATCTTGGTGATTTCTCCAGACCATGGAAGGAAGGGTGACACTGAATTGTGGGCACCCTGCGTCTGTAACATGAGCCCTAAAACCATTATAGGGGCCTCAGAATACAGTGAGAGGTCTCCTGCCCCATGCAATTGTACTGGCTGTGGATCCCATCTTAGCAGCACCCTCTGAAAGCCAGGTGGGAGGCAGGGGTCACATGTTCTCCCTGAAGGGCTATTTATGGAGAGGTCTGTGCAATGGGCATGCCTGGCTGATGCAGCAAATAGTGGACTAGTCCCTGTCTTTCCATTCTCCCATTTGGCAGTGACCAGGTCACTCTCTGCTCTCTGTTTGCACATCTCTAAGTGAGCACTACAGTTTCTGACTGGCTCGTTTTTGAAGGCCACGATACCTGGTGGCCAGTCCGTAGCCTAGAGAATAGGCTTGACCTTGAGCCTCAGTCTTTTGCTGAGGGTGAGATCGGATGCATGGGATTGCTGAAAGATGCGCTCCCAGCTGCTCACTGGATCCAGGGGTGCAACTTGGAGCCTGTGGTGGTGGCAGCAAACCCTGAACAAGTCCCCTCCTATGCCCACAGGCTACGAGCAGCAGCAGGAGCAGGAGAAACTGGAGCGGGAAACAGCCCTGCTGCGTGGAGCCATCGAGGACCAGCGGAGGCGTGCAGAGCTGCTGGAGCAGGCTCTGAGCAATGCACAGGGCCGCGCAGCGCGCGCAGAGGAAGA
>PVKC010053298.1:0-10114 GCA_004027635.1 Crocidura indochinensis
CTTTCTTTCTTCCTTTCTTTCTTTCTTTCTTTCTTTCTTTCTTTCTTTCTTTCTTTCTTTCTTTCTTTCTTTCTTTCTTTCTTTCTTTCTTTCTTTCTTTCTTTCTTTCTTTCTTTCTTTCTTTCTTTCTTTTCTTACTCTTTCTTTCTTTTTTTGGTGAGGGGCACACCGGGTAATGCTCAGGGGTTACTCCTGGTTATGTGCTCAGAAATTACTCCTGGCTTGAGGGATGATATCCTGGGGGATCGAACTGTGGTCTGTCCTAGGTCAGCTGCATGCAAGGCAAATGCTCTAACACTGCACCACCGCTCCGCCCCCTCTACTCGATATTTCTTACCAAATAATTGTTTCTTATTTTTTTTTTGTTGCTAACTAACCTATCCATAATTCCCAATCATCATTTACTTGTACTACCATACACTTGTGATAAAATCATGCAATATGTAGAACTGGACAGAACTGGAACTGGAGGGCAGCATACTGAAAGAAATAATCCAGAAAAGGGCCAGATACAGAATAATCTCTCTCATGTTTGGGATAAAGAACAGCTTAATAAAGGAATAACAAATGGCCAAAAGTAACAAAACCTGGTCTACAGAACAGAATTTATGATGGTAGGAAAGTGGGGAAAGAGCATATTTCAGAGGAGGACCATGTGTGGAACCTTATCATTAACAGCATTATAAATCACAGAGATTGAAATAAAATGACAATAATATCATTTGAATTTGACATGGTCTCTTCCATTATTTTTGGCTCTGGTAATATAACTCATCTAAGGAAAGAATGCTGTTGGCCCGTATGACTCAAATGTAACATTATTTTTAGGAAGTTCTTTGGCATAATGTCTTCTAGTAGCTTGTACGCTGAATGTGATTGAAATTTAATTTTAAGTAAAGCTGATTTTTCCTTCCAAATGTTCAATTTTCTCATCTCTACTCAACTGCTCCAGAGATTCTGAAATGCCATCGGAGGAAATTGAACTGACTCTATTAGCCCTTACACTTTTTATCCCTCTTTTCTGTGGGTTTGTAAAAACATATGTATCTATATTTTTTCCCTCTAAACTTTCCATTAGAGGTTCTTGTGAATTGAATGCTCCACCTGGAACATCAAGTGCTATTGTCCCTCCCTACTTCCAATGATGGTTTGCATTGCAAATCGTTGGGTTGGTAACATGCAGTGCCATAACTATGGTAACCAAATGAAGACAAGTTGGGCTTGACTTCCTCAGAGAAGTATTTCCAGGTTGCATTCAGTTCTAATGTCATTGGCAACAGGTGGAAGGCATTTAAAGGACAGCTAGAAAGTTGGTAGGCATAAATTCACAACCAGAGTCAGAAAACCATTGTATTCCTTTCTCACACTCATCTTCTCCAAGTCTAGAACTTGGTACTAGTTCTAGTACCTACTACCTGTCACTTGGAACTATTTTCTTATTTTCCTGTGTAGGCTAGGATAGAAGGAATCAGTATATAAGTTTAGTCAAGGCTTGCCTATAGATTATGGCAAACAGACTCTCCTGGCTTTTATTTTAACTATTCAATAGACACAAAAGGAAAGCTGGGTATTATTAGTATTAGTTCTGTGAACATAAGGACATAGCAGTGACAACAAGATAGAATAGTACTTAAGTTCTCAAAGAATATTTCTTAGGGTTTTTTTTGGGGGGGTCACACAGCAGCGCCCATGGGTTACTCCTGGCTCTGTGCTCAGAAAGCGCTCCTAGCAGTCTCGGGGAGTATATGGAATGCTGGGATTTGAACCACTGTCTGTCCTGGGTCGGCTGTGTGCAAGGCAAACACCTTACCAATGTGCTATCTCTCTGGTCCCAAAGAATATTTTTCAAAATATTCTTATCAGAATAATCTTATTAAAATAATCTTATTAGAATATTAGTAACTGTTGCCAGTTACTACGACGATTATTTTCTCGAGTGACTTTTTTTCTAGTATGGAAAATCTTGTCATTTGTTTATTTGCTTCCAGCCTGTTGAAGGAAAGAACATTAATTCTTTGTTTTCTTTTCTCAGTTTGAATAAAAGGGCAGCTATGATGTGTCCAGAAATTTCTTAACTGGCAGCTATATAACTGGGTGATTCCTACAAGAAAAACTGTTAGCAATAAGGTAAGCAATTCAGTAGTCATGAATTCTGGCCTGGATAATTCTAGGACTTTTATGACTGCCTTGGGTCCATTAACTGAGAAATGTTGATCAATAATAAACGTAGTTAATAACTTACTAGAAAACACATTTTCTGTGACAGTACCCAAAATGCTGATTGGAATTTATTTATAATTTAGTTGGCAACAAAATATGAGAAACAATTCTTTCCTAAGAAATATTGAGTAGGTAAATTATAATCTTCCAAAGTAATAACGCTTTGAATTCTATAATATTATTCTTACATTGTCATTTTATTAAACAGTATTATTTAATGCTTTGGCTCTGAAGTGAAATGCAGAAAGTATGTTTTCCTAACATATATCTCTTCAGTCATTTTCAATTATTTTTATCATACTGTTGGATAAAAATATAATTCATTAAGACGAAGCTAAGATGTTAAAAGGTTGAGTTTTGAACCAATCAGGAACTTCACTAAATATTGTGGATCTTGTTTAAATGAGTTTTTTTTATCTAAAATTTAAATATAATGCAAAAATCATATTTTATTTCCTGAGTTGAGCAAACCAAGCTAGGAATAAATATGAAAAAATTAAAAAAAAAACCTAAAGAGTATCTATCTCTCATTCTAAATTTTTCAATATGATTTTCTTGAACTCCTCTCAAATACTATTATCTATTTGGGTGTATGAAGCAAGATAGTTTTTAATGGAACAAAGCTTGCTTGGAAAGGATGTGAAAGGAGAAAAAGAGAAGTAATATATTTAGGAGAGAACTTGAACTTCTCCAGAATGGTGAATAAAACAGCACAAAGTCAAAGGGAGGTATAAGTTTAAGGGAAAACAAGGCTTGAAGAGAAAGCAAACCTATCATTATCTTATACTTTATTAAGAAAATATTTTTGCTCCTCTCCTTTACTATTTGCTATGATTATCATCAGGGTCACATACTTGGTACCAGAGATTATACTTTATTGCACAATCACAGTTCACAAACAGCAGGACTGCTAGGATTGGAATGAGCATGTGAGTTGATCTTATGCCCAGGACTCAATTTCACTGTCATATGCCTATGAGGCAGTTACTTTACCTCTGGGTCACATCCTCAAGTCCTGGAAAGGATTTGGTTTAAGACTTTAAAAAGAGGAAGCAAGGGGTAAAGCCTACAGTTTAAGGATGCCTCCTGACATCCTGATGACACATGAGATAGTTTTTGAATAGTTTTCCAACTAGAGATGAAAAATGAGTGGGGGTTGTGTGAAATTTATGAACCAGCATAACATTATGTGAAGGATTTATGCTTGCTGAATAGGTAAGGAATGAGGTTTCTACCTGAATAACTATCATCCGTGAGTCCAAGTGCTTGTCTAATTTGCAGAGAGATGTTAATCCCTTGGTCTGTTGGTGCTGTTCTTTAGGGCAGACCTAGGAGATCGTTTTTCTTTCTTTCTTCTTCTTTTTTTTTTTTGGTTTTTGGGTCACACCCGGCAGTGCTCAGGGGTTACTCCTGGCTCCATGCTCAGAAATTGCTCCTGGCAGGCACAGGGGACCATATGGGGCACCAGGATTCGAACCGATGACCTTTTGCATGAAAGGCAAATGCCTTACCTCCATGCTATCTCCGGGCCCTGGAGATCGTCTTTCATAGTGTATCCTAGACTAACATCCTGCAGGGCTCCAGGCAAAATCGAAGGGGAGCTGCAGGTGGATATTACCTGCATGCTCAGGAAGCAGAGAACATTGCCTAACGTTTCTAAGGTAGAAGTCAAATTACTGGTGCTGTTGCATAAAACTGTGACAGTTTCATAGATGGAATCCAAGTTACAGGGGTGAATGGCCATTGTCTGTTCATCTGAAGTTTAAGTGAAGTAACTAAGAAAAATGTTCAAGGTGAAAGGTTCCACTGCAATATAAAATTTGTGAGTTCCTACTTGTATTAGATAAGAACTTGTTTTCATACATAAAACTTCCCTCATTTAAATGTGCCTATGCAAAAAGTACAATACCACATGATATTACTGGTATCATTATATATGATACACCAATATTATCAAGAATGCAGAACTCAAGAGAAACATATCAACTAGAATTTCCAACTAAACAAATTTAAAAAAGGAATCAAGAAAACTACATCTGCATAAGGAAATTGAGAAAAATAATTATCTTTATTAATGAAAGGCAACTATATAAATATACAAAGGAAATATACATATTCCCTTTAAGGCTTTTGGAGTAGCCTGGGGAAGAGATAAAATCTGGAGCACATCTTCAGCCTGTGACATGGTCTTATGGAGTCTGAAAAATGGCTCCCAGCAGTCACATAGTCACATATCAGGAAATGTCCCTGAACTGGAGGATTCTCAAAAAATAAATCTGATAGTGAGCAACAGTCCACAGTGAAGGAAGGTGGGAGAAAACCACTGCTGAGAACAAATCAGCAGCAGCAGCAATGGCAGCTGCTCTTGGGCTGAGGCAAGGTGGGCTGGGATACTGTCTTTTCACTTTGGTTGCTGGTTGGTAGCTGGTTGAAGTGGGGGGAATGTTTCAGTGCCTAAGCATTTAAGAAATGAGAGGAAAAAAGGTTAAATGGGGGAGAAATAACAGATATGGGGTGAGAGACTGAAAGGATAAAAATTTATTTGTAAAGACAAGTGAGGACGGAGGAATGGAGAAGAACAACATACAACATAGACAGACTTTATGCATATTATAGACAGACATTGAGTAGGCAACACATCACACACATTACACACATCACACATCTGCTTAAATGCAGAGAGTAAGCCAACACTGGTTATTCTTATTCTTTGTGATGTATACCAGACTCTGTAGTTTGAGATGGTATCTCTGTGTTTTTCTAATTTGCATCTCCCTGATGGTTAATGGTCTGGAGAATTTTTTAGTGTGCCTTTTGACCATTATGTATTTCTTCTTTGAGGAGTTTTAAGCTCATCTCATCTCCACCCCCCCTTTTATTTTTGCTTTGTTTTGTTTTGCTTTGGGGCCACACCCAGAGAAACTCAGGGGTTACTCCTGGCTATGTGTTCAGAAATCGCTCCTGGCTTGGGGGACCATGTGGGACACCAGGGATCGGACTTGCAAGGCAAATTCCTTACAGCTTGCATCACCGCTCCGGTCTCCATCTTCCTTTGTTTTCATGGGGATTAGATATTCTTTACTTGTTAAGTTCTACCAGTGCCTTATTTTTCTTAAATATTAACCCTTTATTAGATTGATATTGGGTGAACAGTTTTCCTCAATCTGTGGACAGTATTTGGTATCATGATGACCCTTTTTTTTGAGGAGCAGAAGTTTCTCAGTTTGAAGGGAAACTCATATTGATTAGAAAGAATAAACTTTTGCCTCCCACACACAGGTAGAGACCTTCAGGGTCATGGCTTCCCAAAGTAGGCCAAAATTTACATAGCTGAAAGACAATCTCTCAACAATATAAACTCCCAGGAGATCTCCTTGGTACTGAAGAAGACTGAGAGTTACATAGGAAATAAGCACCTTAAGACTACAAAGGGAAACATGGTAAAGCAGCTCAAAACGCACCATGTTTTGTGGGTGAAGCCTGAAACTCTGCAGACCCAATCAGTAATGATCCACCATATGGAATTCAAAGTGGAAATGCTTAGGTTGTTCAACAAGCTTAAAGAAATAATGGGAAAATGTATTTTAAAACTAGAACTGTGTGCATCTGAACATCTTAAAGAAAAATGACCAGTAATTTGTTTTTATAAATTTAAAAATAGTAAAAATTTAAGGGTATAACTTAAATAAGTATACTTCTACATGGGTATAGATAGCATTCACTGCACCACTCCCATCAAAGTTTATGTGTCATTCTATTACCAAAAAAGAGCCCTCTTCTATTGATTCCACTCTTCCTTCTTTTTCTTTGTTTGTTTGTTTGTTTGTTTGTTTTTTGGCTTTTGGGCCACACCCAGCGGTGCTCAGGGAATATTCCTGGCTGTCTGCTCAGAAATAGCTCCTGGCAGGCATGGGGGACCATATGGGACACCAGGATTCGAACCAACCACCTTTGGTCCAGCATCGGCTGCTTGCAAGGCAAACGCCGCTGTGCTATCTCTCCGGGCTGCCTTCTTTTTCTTAGTTTTCCTTAGATTTTAATGATCTAGAAATTATCTTTATTTGTTTTTGTCAGTTCGTGTGCTTCCATTAATTTTATTCTACATATGAACGAAGGCTTCCTGTTGCCTCCTACTTCCTGACTCATTTTACTTGGCATAATTACATCAAGTTCTATTCATTTTTGTCCCAAAGGGCATGTTTTATTTTTTATTAAAAATATCAGAATAATATCTGTAGAATTTCGTTGGATGTATATATCACTTTTTATTTTTTTCAAATCATCAATCCATGGGAATTTGTTTGATTTGATGCTTTGGTTATTGTTGATAGTACTATAAATATAAGTATGAAAATATTTCAAATTAATATTTAATATACTTTGGATAAATATCTATTAGTAATATTTTTATCATATGGATGACATAAGCATAAAAACCATTTTGGAGGGATGGAGAGATATAGTACAGTGAGTAAGGTGCTTGTTTTGTATGTGGCTGACATAGGTTTAATATCCATCATCCCATACTGTTCTCTGAAGTTATTCTTGAGCTCAAAGTCAGAAATACACCATGGACACTGCTGGGTTTGGCAAAACAGCAAACAAACAAAAAATAAAGCAAAAAAAAATTTTATTTTGGTTTTTGGGGAATAACATGTTTCCAAAAGAACTTATTCATTAACATTCTCACCAAAAGAGTGCTAGAGTTATCTTTTTCCTACATCCTTGTCAACATTAACCATTTCCAATAAGTTTTTTTTTTGTTTTGTTTTTTGGGGGGCCACACTTGGTGACTCTCAGGGGTTACTCCCAGCTATGTGCTAAGAAATTGCTCCTGACTTAGCGGACCATATGGGATGCCAGGGGATCAAACAGCAGTCTGTCCTAGGCGAGTGCAGGCATGGCAGACTCCTTACCTCTTATGCTACCGCTCCAGCCCCTATTTCCAATAATTTTGATATATACTTTTCTCTGTCATGTTAACCAACCATCTCTAAAAGATATTTGGAAAGATTTTAGAAAACAAATTATGATATAATTTAAGTAAAACTGAAATTAAGAAGAATATCTGAACTGACCAGGGACCTCTTGATAAACTGAATTTATACTAATATGTCTATTTGTGTGATACTTAATTACAACAATTTTATATTAAACACATATATGTTTGTATAAAAATTAATAGAATGATTTGTTCACAGTGATATAAAAAAAGTATATGCTTGGGAGCACAAGAAATTCTGTTCTTTCAGAGCATGGTTTATACAACAACTAAAACATAGTGTTGCAATAACCAGGAGACCAGAAGTATATCATAGATGCTTTATTCTCCCTTCCACGATGAAGCAAAGCAAATAATGAGAAGTGAAGGATATAAATTAAGGTAAACAAAGCTATCATTTCAGAACTCTTTAGAGTTAATCAGTTGGTTCAATTTGACATTATAAATGTCAAAGAAACTCTAGTCTGTGGCTCTGACATGAATAATATCTTGCTTCTTATAATCAACAAAAGTTTAAAACCTCCAAGTCTAAGAAAGCTGACTTGGAATTCCAACTTGGGCACAGTTGCCTTTCTTTCTATCCAATTTGCTCGTAAGTGGCAAGAGTACTCACCCTTCACATATTTTATGGTGGGTGGAATCCACCCACAGAACAAGTCAGCACAGACTGCTCGTTCCTCCCAGCACAGTGTTGACAGAACACTCCATTCTCTGGGCTCTGCCTTTACTTCACTGAATCACTTGGAAGTCTTTACAAATGTTTGTGGGACTATGCTACTTGGATAGCAAGGAAGAGCATAAGGGCATTATTGATTTGACATTATTAAGAGAGTTTTGGAGTGATCTTTCAAACTTATGAGTAATTTAAACCATCTTTTGCTCATCTCAGTTTTATAGTTTTGCTGAACATCACTTTGAAATGTCATGAAAATATGAGCTTTATAGTTCAATCATTAGACTATGTGGTTAGAAATTGAATAATAAACTTATAGAAAATTTTCTCATTCAATTATTTCATATTATACAGAAGGAAATTACATTTAAAAAGAACTTGAAGCTACTCACTCAATTAGCTAATTGAGGATAAATTTAAATAAATTGTCTTTTTTTTGTTTCCCTGGTGATGAATTAAGATCTTTGATTTGCTTAGTTGTCAGAATGCATATAAAAGAATATTTTTAAAGTATTTATTTCATTATGTTTAAAATGGCACAAGTAGGCTTCAGGTGATTACTCAAAATGCACACATATAGCATGCATGTGCCTTGTGCCTAGATCTATGGTTTATACACATATTCTATAGTGTAAGATCTGTGTGATTATATGTATATAACTTTTATCACTTTTATAATACAAATATATGGTCATTATTGATTGATACAATATATATGTTCCTTCAAACTTTTATCTTCTGGTAAAGCTGGAGTTTTTAAGTGCTAAATATCAAAATATACTTTCTTATCTAAAAAAGTCATATATATTTTGATATTTCCCAGTTTACTACTGGCATTCATCTAACTTTTCATTCAAAAATATATTAAATATATTTTTTTACAATTGTGTTATGAGAACTAAGAGCTCTATCCCAAAGAAACTACCAGGGGTGTTAAATGGAAGTGCAAACACAGACCTTTAAAACAATATGTAAATATTTACTTAGTTATGTACAGTGATCTATGAGATTATAGAGCAATAACTAAAGCCACATCATGGAGAAAAAGGATGTCTATAGATAAAAGAAACTGGGGATTGTGATCCAAAAAATAATATCAGCAAAATAATTCAGAGAAAGAAATACTAAAAATAGGAGGAAATGTAGAGAAAGAATGGTATAAAAATAAATTAGGTGGGGGCTGGGTGGTGGCGCTGGAGGTAAGGTGCCTGTGCTAACCTAGGACGGACTGTGGTTCGATCCCCCGTTCCCCATATGGTCCCCCGTGCCTGCCAGGAGCGACTTCTGAGCGAATAGCCAGGAGCAACCCCTGAGCATCACCGGGTGTGGCCCAAAAACCAAAAAAAAAAAAAAAACCCCAAAAAAATAAATTAGGAGGGCTGGAACAGTGGCACAGCAGTAGGGCGATTGCCTTGCATGCAGCTGACCTAGGCTAGACAGCAATTTGATCTTCCAGCATCCCATATGGTCCCCCAAGCCAGGAGTGATTTCTGAGCACATAGCCAGGAATGTCACCAGGTGTGTCCCAAACCTCCCCACAAAATAGATAAACTAGGGACATAAGAGTGCAATAGTTAAGAAGCATGCATACAACTGACTCCAATTTAATGCTCTTAACCACATGGTCCCCAGAGCAATGAAAACTGCAACTCTGGAGGTCACCCAAGCACAGCCAGGGAACACAGATACTTAGGAGGCCCTGAATTAATGTAAAGAATGTCCATTAAAAAGAAACTGTCGGGGCCCGGGAGATAGCATGTAGGTAAGGCGTTTGTTTGCCTTTCATGCAAAAGGTCTTCGGTTCGAATCCTGGTGCCCCATATGGTCCCCCGTGCCTGCCAGGAGCAATTTCTGAGCATGGAATCAGGAGTAACCCCTGAGCACTGCCGGGTGTGACCCTAAAACAAAAAAAAAAAAGAAAGAAAAAAAAGAAACTGTCCTCACACCTAGATTCATTGCAGTGCTATTTACAATAGTCAGACTCTGGAAACAACCAAGATGTCCTTCAACAGATGAATGACTAAAGAAACTGTGGTGCATATACAAAATGAAATACTCTGCAGCCATCAGGAGAGATGAAGTCATGACATTTTCCTATACATCGATGCACATGGAAACCACAATGCTGAGTGAAATAAGTCAGAGGGAGAGAGATAGACACAGAATAATCTCACTCATCTATGGGTTTTAAGAAAAATAAAAGACATTATAATAATGCC
>PVKC010053299.1:0-10144 GCA_004027635.1 Crocidura indochinensis
GTGAGTGCTAGATGGGTTTGGGGTGGGAGTTGGAGTAAGGAGGTGCCCCGGGGGACTCTTTGCAGATGGAATTGGGGAGACAGGATGACTGCACGATTTTTATTCCTCGTACAGAAGAAGAAAGAAATGAAAAAAAAGAAAAAGATTCCTCTATCGGTGTCTGTATCTCTTGGCCTACCAGAGTTGATTGAACAGCGATGAGCTTGACCTGCACGTGGGGAGTCGGGGGAAAGGGAGCGCCCCTCTTTTCGTCCGCCCCCCACTCTCTCCCCTCCTGGACAGTGTCGTCCCGCCCCTGCCTTCCTCCCACTCACGCCATTGGCCCACTTGACAGGTGCCACGACCTAGGACCGCTGCCGCGCTCCTCGCAGCATTCTCCGGAGTTCTTGCCGGGAGAGCTAGAGCTCCTCCTGGCTTTTGTTGGCCTTAAGGGGAAAAAAAGGGATGCTCGGATACTGGAGAAGGACCGTGAACTCCTCACTAAAGGCCAGTGGATTTTCTCAACACAGTTCACAGTTCACAGTTGGAACTCTCCGTCCCGGGCCCTCACTGAGAATACGCCTGTGAGAGGAAAGAGGTTTCCAGACGACTTTTCAGGACGTCCTATGTGAGCTACCATTTCATCCTCGATTCCTTTTACATGTCGAAGGATGCAGTGGAAACTCGACGTTAATTTGCAAAGGTCTAAAGACCCACAGAAATCCTGACTCGCTTGCCTGCACTTGCCTCTCTCTCTTACCGTCTTAGAAATGAAGCTAAATACTAGGATCAGTGATCACAAAACTGAGGTCCCTAGAAATTTCTGATTGTAGAAAAAGGGAGGAGGATGGAGGGGGAAAAATGGAAAGGGAAAAATTTGTGTTCATTTACACATTTCCTGTGCAGAACAAAAAAGTCCCACCATCAGCAAAAGAAGTCTCTTCCTCCAAAATAGCAACGAAAGAAGGAAAATTAGAATATGCATAAATTTCATTTTCAATCGCACAGAACACGATTTCCGGCAGACTTGTATTTAAAAGCCTCGATTAATCCCAATTTCTGAGCAGCATTTCACTTCACATCTTCCCAAAACTCACCTAAAGAAGATTACTTCCCTTCCACCTCACCTCCAAGCTGCCCCTTTAGGAAGACTTGCTTTTTTTCCACATTTCTCACTGCTAAAGACAGTCTCGATGAGAAAAATGTGACTTTACTTTTATTGGTCACTTGTTAAGAGGTGGACTGATGCATTTGACCCGACTTTAATACAAATCTTGTTTTTTCTCTCTCTGAAACCATACTGTAAATGACTCTGGTATAAAAAAAAAAATAGACGAAATGAGTACCTAAAAGAAAATTAACCTGATAAGGCAAACTTGGCTTATGAGAAGAAAGCAAGAGGGACACGAATCCTCTATGCAAGGAAGATTCACTATTAGAAATAGTTAGAATGCTTGGACTTCCATCCCTCCAGCCCTTCTCACCTACTTCCCCCTCCCCCCCCATTCTTAAGCAGCACATAGATAATCACATAATCCTTTTCATAGGAGCACTACTCTTTATAAATATTCAGTGTCAGTCCATTTAATCCCCCTACAGTCCATTTCTAAACTATTGCTTTGCCACTTGTGCAACAGATCTAGCTTCTTTATCTCTTGAAAATTTCGTAGTTGGAAAATATGTGAAAGAGCACCTTTTGAAACCATTCCTTTCTCAAATATCTTTTTCACATAGGCTTTCATTCTGTCTTTAAAATTGGTTGTATTTTTTCTAAAATAGAAAGATGCAAGTATTTAAAAAATAAAATTGCTACATATTGGTTTATATAGATCTTGATTTATAAGTTCTCACTCTTACATACCCAAAAAGAAAGGGATTAGTATTTACTTTATAATTTGATCTAAGGGCATATTATTTTGACTTTCCTTCAATGTGTAGAGATTACAAATCCCAAATGTTCATAGCTTAAAGGTCAGAAATGTTAATATTAGGGTTTTTTTAGTTTCTATAAATTCAAGAATACATATCTAAACTAAGTGCAGTGGTATACAAAATATTTGGAAAACATTTTAAAACATGGTCTAAGAATTTATTTTTAAAGATCTTGGATGTAGAAGACCATTTTGCTGAATAGAAAAGTCAGTACATGAGAATGCCTGCATAACTATGACTACTTCATCAAACAGCTCCTTTTATCATTTATTTTCCATAAAATATTCCTATCATAAAAGTCTAAAACTTAGTTTCTTTTAGTTCATTTTAGAGATTTTGCAATTTATAAATAATGAAAAGCAAAGTGTTTGGAGATAAATTCTAAGAGCCACGTGTTAGGATTAAAAATAGGATTCCAGGGAAGTTTTGCTGCTAGTGTTGATTTAATTTTTGGGTTTTTTTTTTTTTTTGCATTTTCTTATTGAAACAAATAATAGATGCCTCTTAATCAAAGAAGCAATTCAATAATCACAACTGAGAATGTTTTCCTTAAAATATTATTTTAATTAGGACTAACTTTTTTTTGGGGGGGGTCACACACAGCAGTGCTCCATGCTCAGAAATTGCTCCTGGCAGGCACGGGGGACCATATGGGGCACCGGGATTCGAACCGATGACCTTTTGCATGAAAGGCAAATGCCTTACCTCCATGCTATCTCCCGGGCCCCAGGACTAACTTTTACTCCAGTTTGATTTCCGGTGGTAGCATAGTACTTTGAGAAGAGTTCTAAAGAACTTCACAGTTCATCCTCAGTGCATGGCAGCCTGGGCAACTGGGGAGGAGCAGAGTGACTCAATTGCAGAAAAGGTGCCTGTGCCTTCTTGCAGATTCAGTCACCTCTCAAAGAAATTATGCCTTAGACAGAAGCTCCATATTTTGATGATTTCTTTGTAAAATAATATCCTCACAATAAAGAAACATTTTTGAAACTTTTTAAGTAAAAATATTTATATAGAAAAGTAAAGAGAAAAAATTTTTTTCCTCCCTGGTGTGAAAGTCAAGGAGAGAGATACATGCTGTAGAGAAACTGATTCTCTCCCCCCAAACAACCCTTCTTCCCTTTCTTCCTTGAATTAATGTTTGGTTCAGTTATAGATTGTGTATATGTGCAAATTTGGAGATAATATCTAAAGAAAGTGTTTTTCTAGAAGATAAAATTGGCTACTTCTGACGTGAATGCCTTTCATATTGTAATTTGTCTTCTGACAGGGCAGGCAGATCTTGTTTTCTTAAAATTTTCAGGGCTACATCAATATAAAGGAAAGCAGAACAAAGCAAAAACATTTAAGAGTTAGCTTTCCTTCTCACACAGCCCTAGACTTAAAATTCATTTCCATCTGGCCCTACCCACTGGGCTGCCAAATCATTTCTATTACTTCTCTGTTCTCTTCTTGCATAACCATTCTAACTCTCCTTAGCCAGTCATTCTCTCCTCCACAAGTAAAGGCAGAGAGCAAAATACCTGTCTGATAGCTATCCAGCAAACACTGAATATAACTTTATCCACACCCACCCCCTTTTTACTTCCATTCATTTCCTTTTTGGGGTGGAAATGCTAGAGGGCTTAGGAGATGAAGAGAACCAACTTTGGGTTTGGCAGTTCCATTTCTTCAGTTACAGAATCACTGGCAAATTTTAAGCCCAGTGTCAGAAACTGGCAGCTTTCACATCTAGAACAATTAACCTGCCAGGTTTCCAGGTTGAGTGAATGAAAATCTTTTCTCTTCCTATGGATATTGGGCTAACATTCCCAGGTTAGATCACTGTCCATTACTATTAAAATCTCAAACTTAATCTCCTTCCCCCACACCCTCTTCTTGCATTTTTTAGTCCAGTCCTCCATAATTTAAAGAATCACAAGAGTTTATGGACAGTGAAAGGAGGTTACTAATTTCTAAGTTTTTAGTCTTTAGTTAAAACCTAAAGGTTCCTCAGGGCCAATGACCCCTTTAGTGCCATGGCAACCATTTCATTTGGCCTTCTCAAACTCAGCTCTCTGAATATACTGCCCAAACATGACAGCTTGCCCAAATTTTTTAGCAGAACCCCAAGAGAGCACTAGGTCTTTCTACTCCTTTAAGCCTTTATGTGTCTGCCTTTGCTCCCAGTTTCCTGCCCCTGTTGATTTATTTGCCAATGGTATCTGAGAAGGGGATATCTGTAGCAATGAAGAGGAATGGGTAAAAAAATGTACTCAGTTCCATTAAAATGACCTACCATATTAGACCAAGGGAGACTTGAGTTGGGCTGGAATGGATCATCTATGTAACTAGTGAAACAAATGGAGGAAAGCCTAACAGCAGCTGTGAAACACAAATTCAGACTGACATGGATTCCATCTTCATCCTGTCATCCAGAAAAACCATTTTAAAAGTGTTTCTGCTATTAGTGTTTGCATTAGTATTATTAACATTTTATTTTTGTTATTATCGCTGCAGTTTGTGCTATTTTATTTTTGTTGTTGTCGTGGCTATTATACTATTCAAAAGAAGTTTGGGAAGATTAGTCAGATTAATTAGTTTATTGGTAATTTAAAACTGGAAAGTAGTAATTAAGCCAAAAACTAAAAATGATCAGGGATGACTCATACCAATGTAGGATTTGGGAAGAAGAAAATCTAAATTTTGAATATAAAATTTGGCAGCTGTGAAATAAACAGGACTTGGGATCAGAAATATGATAATTGAAATATTCTTAGTCACTCAACCTCTCCCCCTTCTCCAAATTCAACTAAGATCATTCTGATATTTATTTTATAAGAAAGGGGGGAGAATGAGAGAGAGAGAGAGAGAGAGAGAGAGAGAGAGAGAGAGAGAGAGAGAGAATCCCCCTGTCATGTTCAGGGGAACAAAGCCCTGTGGTTGTTCTATCATTTGTATTTGCATGTGGTTATCTTCAGTTTGGTACCATCCAACTATCTAAGTTTACTCCTTTTCATGTTTGCTCTCCTTTGCTCTGGTTATGCATCATCTAAGACAGGTATACAATTTCAGCCTCTCCACAGACAGATTCCATGGAATATAAATTCAGTAATGCAATTCTCTCCACAACAAGCTCTCTGCTCTCTTTCAAATATAATTAATGTTTTGATAGTGTAGTTCTTTAACTACATATATACACACAAAAACAGACGCACCCTCTAGCTTTGCTATTTGTGCATCTGAAGCAGAAGTGGATGTGACTCTTTCAGTGACTCCTAAAATTCCTCAACTCAGTCAGCCCACAGAGAAGAAATCTGTTTAGGTAATTACTGCACAGTCTGTTGTATGCCAAAAAATATCCAAGACAATAAAAAATGTGAGACCCTAGGCTTTGATAGTCATTTTTGGTCATATTTATTAGAAATAAAGGATATTTTGTATTGATACTCTGATTGTTATTAGCTAACAGTCAAAATTACAAAAGCGCTGTCCTAAAGCACAGTTTTCCTTTTCCAATTTTTGATAGAAACCGAATTTCATATCTTCTATTTCTTCTAATTTGAACTAAATTGACATGAATATATATAAACCAGCATTTCAAAATCAACATGACTTTCACAAGAAAGTGTTTAGTCTGCTAAAGACTTATTCTATATTTTAGGTACAATCATTTAGGTGTGATCAGTTATATAAAATAGAAAGATGCAGAATAATAATATAGCTAGTAGTACATTAAAATGAACCTCCATACTAAAGTTTGCTATATCTCCAGCATTTCCAGCATTTCAAATATATATATAAATATATATGTTATAAATAAAAATTATAAGGGTAATTTGGAACAACAGGATATGATATATAATCAGGCTTTAATAAAAATGAAAATTTATAATTACCCAGTAGAAATATAAATCTTAATATCCTTAAAAGTTCTTGAATTATAGAAGCTAGTTATTTGAATCTCATACATTGATTTTCCACCATCATGTATATTTTAGTTAATTTGTGATTGTATATGAAATGCTGGCATGGGAATCATTTTACTTGCTTTCACTCTACATAATTTTTAGAAGGCCTATGTAGTGATATGTTGTAGAAAGTCTTGAGATTTTATTTACCATGCTTTCATGAGATATTTGATATTTGGGCTTATAAAAGAATATGAAAAGATGAGAAAGCAAAGGAGTACATATGTCTTATCTCAAGGAGGTCTTTACTGGGTAGGAAAGAAACAAATCATTCCTCAGTGCAGCTGTAGCTGTGGGAGAGAGAGAAAGAGAGGGAGAAAGACAGAGATAAAGACAGAGACAGAGTGACAGAGATCGTGACAGAGATAGAGATACAGACAGAGACAGACAGAGAGATTCATGGAGAGTTTACTTGTACTTTTTTTTTATTGTTTTAAGCGGGGAATTCAGTAATCTTTTTCCCATCAATTCCCTCTAAACTTTTTGTATCAAGTCATAAATATGGAAATTAGTTGTCCATTCATTCTCTCACAGGCTATTTCAGTCACATTTCCAATTAAAACATTTTTACAGGTCTAGAGATTCAGTCTTAGTACAGAGATATTACCAGTTGTTTAGAGACAATTAACTTGACCTTTGTCTCTATATAAAAATATATACAACAAGGCTTTTTTTACAATATCGACCCATAATGCCATATGACCGATCAAAAGAAATCTACTCTCAGACATTTTTTTCATGATTTCTTCCTGTTTTCCTTTTGTTACTGAATGAATCAGTGACACAGCTACTTTTCTGATTTTCAAATGAGGTTTTGTTTGGCTCAGATTAATATTAAAGAAGATCACATACACAGTTGTAAAATATTGTTATTTTTCTTTAATGGGGAAAATTGGACTCCCGCATGTCAGATCTGTAGCTTTCCGAAGGGCAATGGAAATGGTACTGACATCACTTTGCACTTTAACAATCGGATTTGGTCAGGGTGCATGTTGTTTGTTTAACCCGACAGCTCTGTGCACCCCGTCGCATGCTTTGCACACTCATTAAAACAATTATTCACGACCTGTCGAGTGTTTTCGGGTTCATTCACAGGAAAGGTTTGGAGCAAGCCAGAGCAATTCAAGTTAGCACTGTCCACTACCCCATGCACGTGAGGACAAGCTAGAACACGGGTAAAAAAGACTGAGGAAGGGGTAGACAAACAGACTTTAACTCTCAATCCTAATGCTTTGGAGTATCCATCTCAAAAGAATGGCAGACTGCTTGGTACTAACAAACCATATCATTTTGGTAACTTTTTAAGAGTTTGCCTCAGACAGAAAAATAAAGTAAACCACATACACAAACTCAAATTTCACCCTTAGCTCCTCCTCTCAATCTTCTGCAAAGCTTGAGGTCCAGGACTGGCCCACCTCTCCTAATGGAATAGACAGACTCCACCTTCAAGCCTGATGCTGAGGATAAATAGTTTCAATAGAAAATTCAATTCCTTTCCCATTTTCCAATACCCCTTTCATTCTTAAAAAAAAAAAAAGAATGAGTTAATCTTTGTCACTATATTCTTTGCAAATACTAGAAAAAAGTGGGAGTGGGGGACAAAAATATGAAAAAAAATTAAGGCTGTTGCATTTGGTAAAAGTATTAACAATAATTATAAAAGAAAAATTGACCCTTCAAATTGCAAGGAAAGTCCTAAAAAACAAGGTGTAAATACTCCTTAATTAAATTAGGCTTCCTTTTTTCATCTACCCAAATCATTTTTCATTATTTTATGACAATAAGAGAAAAACAAAATCAGTGCAACTCAAACTCCTGCTATATGGCCTTTTACATACAAAAGATACTTCCTATCATCATGAGTTGCCCTATTAGTTCAAGGAAAATCCCTTATCTTGATAAGAAATATTCAGATACGAAAAATATATTCTGAATATCTCATCAGGTACAAATGCCTCTCACATACGTTGAATTTAGACATTTATAAAAATGCGTTTCTGTATTCAAATCCTATTGCTCCTCTATTTTTTTCAGAATAGTATTAGTAAATCTAATGGCCACTTTATTTTTACGAATATATCTTCATTATGCCGAGGGAAGGACAAGATTTATCTGAAGCTCATGCTATCAATTTTACACCATAAAAGCATTCCTTTTTCTATACTATTGAAATATAGCCACACAATTTGTGAACTGAAGAATAAAACTTTTTTAAGTAGCATGAGAACTTTAGTCAGAACCAGATGCTGAATTGCTAAAAGGCATGTATGAATAAGTAATTTATTAAACTATTTGGGCTACTATTTCAATTTTTGTCAATTTTACTTAAAATTGATCTGGTAAATGTATTCCTATAGAAGCTCTTTCATCAAAACCTGCCTGCTAACTAATCAAGAAACAGATGCTGGAATATATAAGAAAATAACTGAAAGACTTAAATAAATAAACAAACACAAGTCAATGTAGTAATTGACAACCTATTGACATTAGAATGATCAATGTTCTTCTTCCAAACTGCAATCAGATCTTATAGTGTATAATTAAAACTGTTTTTCAATTCCTCAGTTACAACTGTACTACTACTACTATTGAGAAAATAAAAACAAATAATCTCTATCATCAGTCCTATCTGATTTTACTTCATTCCTTCTCCTAGATTCTTTTTAATGGATAGAGAAGAGTATTCTACATTGACTAAGAAAGCTCTGGTATACTTTCACATCACATCATTAATTATAAAATTTATAAAATGTAGCAGTGAAATTACCACCTTATTCTTGTTCTGAAATTTTCAGCCTTCATCTTAGCCTCTATTTATTCAACACATTTAATAGGAAAAACACATTAAAGCACTCATTATTTAAAAATATTTCTTCGAATAAATTTGTAAAAGAATCTTGGGACCTTTTATTTCTGGGGAAAAAAAAAGTCCTTTCCTCCATACATCCTAGAATCTGCCTATGCTTGCACATGTAAGCATTCAGAAACAAGGAAGTGGAAGGGAGCATCTGCCTTATCCCAGATTGTTACAAGTAATGACTATAAAACACACAAATGTCTAACTCAACGAAATAAACATGCTCTAAATTTCTAGAAATTTAGGGCTAAAACACATTTCAGACTTTGCTTAAAGTTACATTTCCTTTTTGAGAATATTTACCCCTGAGGGCCCGAATTAATTTAATTAGCAAGTACCAGCACCGGTGTATGATGCCTTGAGTGGGTTCTGTAGGATAATGAAAATACAGTGTCCATATTTTCATCATCAACAAAGATGCTTATTTACATTAATCTTTGAATTAGTGTGATCGTTCTGAAGCATAGGTCTTTATTTGAAATTCATGTTCTTAGAAACTTTATATCTATATAATATCACCAACACATAAATAATTTTGATGATCACTTTATTTTGTGATAAACAGTCTCTTTGATGCCTCATCTTCCTGTCTAAGGGGAAAAATTCAGGAACAAGCAGACACAAAAAGAAATTATCATCAGTTATTTTTAGGGCTAATTTTACAGATAATTTAAGGTCACCAACAATGACCAGGTCATTAAATATCAGAGCTGTGAGAAAAGGAAAGAAATAAGAAGCAAAGCTCCCCCATATCCAAAACAAATTTTTGTGATCCTACTCAATCTACAGAAACAAGGACTCCAGAAGAATATAGATGCATTGTGCTGCAAGAAGTGAGACCATAAGAAAGGGTAATGAAGAGGGAAGGGGTGGGAAACAAAACAACCAAAAACATGGTACCCCAAATCAAGGAGTGCTAAGCCAAATAAGAAAATTTAACTTAAATGGGGGTTGGGGGGCATATCCACAAAGTCTGTCAACTGAACACTCAGTTATGATTCTCCAATGCAGCTTTTAACCAAGATAGAAAACCACCGGAAAAGATTATAGGCGTTAAGCATCATACCACGTAAAGGGTTGGAAGCATTTTCCCCTCTCTTGCCACCCACACAACTGCAATTTTTAGTTAATCATTTGTAAATATTTCCAATGTCTTTTCTGAATACAACTTTAGGATCTCCACTGCCTCCCAGCTTTCGTAAGAGAATTGGTGTGAAAGGTGTTAAAGCCAGTGAAATTAGGTCTGGAGGGTCGGATATGAGTTTGGTGGCTGAGTTCTATTTTGTATTGCCCTTTCGTTTCCATTGTCTTTTTAAGGCTTGAGAATTTCCGTGTACACGAAGGACATCACGGGACACACACACACACACACACATACACACACACACACACACACTATCACCTATTTCCCTGTCCCTGAGTGATG
>PVKC010053300.1:0-10137 GCA_004027635.1 Crocidura indochinensis
CGAGGTCCTGGGCGATCCAGCACTGGCTGACTGACACCCCCTGCCTGCCCCCTCGCACCTGAGCTCCAGCTCCTGAGCTGCCAGTGCCTTGGCATCCAGGAGCTATGCCCACTGGGCCTGGTGGCAGCTTGCATGGAGCAGGACGGGCGCGGATTCCGATGGGAAGGGGGCCGGGACGCTCCCCCTCCTCCCACCTGGATGCTGCTCTCGCTCCTCCAGCTGGTCGAGATGCTCCTTGCCAACTGGCATGAGGACCAGACGGTTTCTCGGCCAGCCCCGAGCCTGCCGCCGGGCATCCAGGCTTATGGCTGCAGGTGGTAACCGGCCACTTGAATTACTTAGGCACTTGGCACAGGGAGCAGCGGAATCTTTGGGGACAGCGGGGCGGGGTGGTGGCTGACTCCAACAAGGAAATAACAGTCTTAGGAAAAGAGGGAGAGAGATCAGGGTGTCCTGGTCCCAAAGGTGGCCTCTTTCAGCTCCCCTTCTCTGTGCCCGCCGGGACCTTGGATGGTCATCCTTGAAATTCCGCTCTTCTCAGTTGGAAATTCCAAAGAGTGTTTTTTGTTTAATTTTTGCTTTTGTTTGTTTGCGGGCCTCACCCGGCAGTGCTCAGGGGTTCCTCCTGGCTCTGTGCTCAGGAACCACTCCTAACAGTGCTCAAGGGACCCTCTTGGATGCTGGGGATCAAACCAGGGTTGGCCACGTGCAAGCCAAATGCCCTTCCTCCTGTGCTATCATTTTTGTTTGAGGACTACACCCGGCAGAACTTAGGGGTTACTTCCTCCAGTTTCTGTGCTCAGGAGACTGTCTGGGGTGCTGGGGATTGAACCTGAGTCGGCTACGTGCAAGGCAAGTGCCCTGCTCCACTCTGTACAATTGCTCTGGTCCCCAAGGACTTCCTTTTTCTCCTCGTTTCTTCTCCTCCACTTCCTCCACTTCCCCCAGCCTTCTTTCCACACTAAGCTCTGATCCTTCTACTCTCTCCAATCAGGGTCTCACCTGCAGAGTTAGCACCTCCTCCTCCTCCTTCTGCCCCCAAACCCTCTTCCCTCCCCATCTTCCCAGCTGACTCTTGGATATTTAGGTATAAATATTTTTTTTTGGCTTTGGGGCCACACCCAGCAGTGCTCAAGGGTTACTCCTGACTCTGCACTCAGAAATCACTCCTGGCAGGTTCAAGAACCATATGGGATGTCGGGAATCAAACCCAGGTCCAACCTTTTGGCTGAATGCAAGGCAAACACCCTGCCACTGTGCTATTGCTCCGGCCCCGATTCTCAATTTTGAGAGATAGGGCTCTGCACTCAGGGAATGCCCTGTCAGGATTTGAGGAAACTGCAGTGCTCGGAATGGAACCCAGGTTGGCCACGTGAGAGGCATGAAGGATCTTACCTGCTGTAACTCAGTAACGTCTCTTAAATACTGACTTGGGACTGAGAGATGACTCGGTTTTCCTGAGACAAGGTTTTGCATGCAGGGTATTCAGGAACTATCCCCAAGCACTGCCTAGTTCCCTGAGCACCCAGCAGGAAAAACCCTGGAGTCCCACCCCAGAGGACTCCAGAGCACTGCTAGGCTTGGTCACCAAACAGACAAAGAAACAAACAGACAAACCTATGAAACTCAGATCAGATCTGGGTGCTGGATGAAATTCTTTTAGGCAGTTCCTGGATTTGTCTGGTCTTATTTTTTCAAATAACAGCCCCCAATGTTCTTCCTTTTCACCCACCAGACCCTACACAACCTGCTCTGTCCTTCCTCCTCCCTTCCCCTCCTTCCTCTGCCTCGGCCCCCAAACCCACACATGTACCCTTATTCTGTCCCAGGACCTTGTTCATGCTGCACCCACTGAACCAACACCCAATTCTCTAAACCTTCACCGAGGGATTTTGCCTGATCTCGGGGTGAGTTAAGTTGCATGCTTTTGTGTAAAGGTGTGGGGGGCTGCTTCCTTAGAGTCCAAAGAGCTGAGTGGCCTGGGGGTACCCCCAGTTCTCCTGACAGGTCTGTCACCTGCCTGGGACTCTGTTTCAGCACCTCGGACAGAGCCTCACCTGAAACAATATATATCTTGCCAATGAGCAGACAACCTTCACCCTCTTTCCAAGAACTGTGCTGAGAGCACATGCCGGGGTGAGGGGGCGCCAAGGTGGGAACCCCCTTCTCATTTTTTTGGTTTTTGGGTCATACCCGGCTGCATTCAGGGGTTACTCCTGGCTCTGTGCCCAGAAATCACTCCTGGGCAGGCTCGGGGACCAGATGGGTTGCTGGGGATAGAACCCAGGTCATCGCTTACAAGACAAGCGCTGTCCCCCGCTCTGCTCTCACTCCTCCACCACCCCCAAGTTTTGCATTTCTCTTTTAACTAGCAAGACAAAAAAGAGGAGCCCACAGACTGCCTGGTGGCCGGCACCACGTGTCTGTGGAACGTTTTCTGCAGTCGTAAAAGCCAACGTGGAAACAGCCTAAAATATCCCTCCACCAGGACTGCTTCAAACATTCTGCTCTGAGGCCCAGAACGACGGCAAACAGGTGCTCTAGGAAAGGAAGAAGGAGGGAAAAAAAACACAAACAAACCAAAACACAAAAAAAAACCAAACACGGGCAGCAGGATTCACAACCATTTCAAGTATGTCCACAGCCCAAATGTTCCTGGAAGGGGGTAAACACAGTTCGATTCTGGAACATTCTGTAGCCTTGAAGAGGAAGGGTGATGGGATTGGACACCCCAGGAACACCCTGGGGGATCCTCCAGGGAGCACCCAGCTCCAGAGAGACGGGAAGGGAAGGGGACAGGAATTGGGTGGTGGGGTGAGGGGTGACAGACAGAGGTGTCTGCTGAGGACAGAGAAGCTTCTGGAGACTGGGCTAGAGAGAGTCTCGCAGCCCAGAGAACGGTCTTCAGTCTGCAGAGCTGGATCTGATTCAAATGATCCATTTTATCATGAAAAAGAAGGGGGCAGGGGAGTTTCAAAGAGAAGCTCTGATACAAGAGGACGTGGTGGAAAATTCTGGAAAGCTGTCGGCCAGATGACAGCACAAGGTCAGACGCACAAGGTTACTGGGGGTGGAACCATTCAGAAGAGCCCCACCTCCCACTTCTGCAGACAAGAACTGGATTTGGGGTTGTCCTGGAAGGCTGGGAAGGGGACACAGCTGGGGTGGCTGAAGGTAGATATATTTTAATGAGGGGGTAGGAAAGTTCTGGAAAGGGACAGCAGTGTGATTCTATATTCTGCCCTCGAACTATACTTTATTTTTTATTTTTGGTTTCTGGGGCACACCTGACAGTGCTCTTGGGGATTCCTCCTGGCTTTGAGCTCAGAAATCGCTCCTGGTAGGCTCAGGGGACCATATGGGATGCCGGGAATCAAACTCGGGTCGCCAAGTGCAAGGCAATGCCCTTCCTGCTATGCTGTCCTTTCGGCCCCAAAATAGTTTCTATAAAAGGCTCCACGATTGGTTTAGTTCTCTCTGAGTGTCACCACAATAAAAGAGCAAAGAACAAGCTTATGTGTGCAAGTCCCCTGAGTGGGCACCAAGAAACCACATAAAAAGTGAGAATCCAAGTGGCAATAAAAAACAGTCGCTGCTGTGTCCTGTTAAGAGACAAAACTGAGGTACTGGAGCAATAGCACAGCGGGAGGGCGTTTGTCTTGCACCTTAGTTCAAGTCCCAGCATCCCATATGATCCCTCTAGCATTACCACAAGTGACTCCAGAGTAGTCAGAAGTAATGCCTGAGCATTGCCTGGTTGTAAGCTGACACCCAGCTATTAACCCAAAATAAAGGGTGTTCTCTCTCTCTCTTTCTCTCTCTCTCTTTCTCTCTCTCTCTCTCTCTCTCCCACCTCCTGGTGGATTGGAAATGGGTTAATAATAATGGCTTTTGTACACTCAGAGATACCACAAGGCAAAAAGCAAACTGACTTCATGATTCTTTCCTAACTGGCTGGTTTATTAATCTTTCGCCTCTCTCCTACCAGCTTCAGACCTGTCTGCCTGGGGTTAGAAGCACACAGTGTGTGGGGATTTATTTTATACTAGATGTAGTCCCAAAACAAACAAACAAAAAAATAGAGATGAGGGGCCAAAGAGATAGCACGGCAGTAGGATGTTTCAGGCAGCTGATCCAGGACAGATGGTGTTTCGAATCCTGTCATCCCTTATGGTCCCCCGTGCCTGCCAGGAGTGACTTCTGAGCGCAGAGCCAGGAGTAACCTCTGAGTACCGCTGGGTGTGGCCCAAAAATGAGAGAGAGAGAGAGAGAGAGAGAGAGATATGACAGGAGCCAGAGTGTTGTTAGTACAGCAGGGAGGGTATTTGCCTTGCACATGGCCGACCCGGGTTCGATCCCCGGCATCCCATAGGATCCCCTTAGTGATTCCTGAGCACAGAGCCAGGAGTAATTAAATCCTGAGTGCCGCTGGGTGTGGCCCAGAAACCAAAACAGAACAAAAAGAGAGATGAATAAAGACAGCAAGGGAAGTGTTTGAGGGGACACAAGTGTCCATACATGTAAGCAGGACCAGATGGGGCATTGGGTGACCAGGGACAGCTCTGCCCCCACATCTCTTCCTGGAACTTCAGAAGGCAGAAAAGCTTTCTGTCCGTTTGCTGTGCGACTTTGCACAAGTGGCTCGCCCTCTCTGTTCTCCCTGGTGTGGTTCTTTTCCAGGAAGATGCTGCTGCCACCACCTCCGAGCACTGTGCAGTGAGTTCATCTCACTGGGGGCAGAAGGACAGACCCTGCGCCCAGCTGCCCCCTCACAGGGCTGTGAATTTGTGGGTTCTGGCCCTCCTCTGCCGAGTGCAGCTTGGGTATTGTGGACGCGGGTGCAGGGGGCTGGGCGCTTGCCAGAGTGTCCCTGGGGGCATCTGCCATCTCAAAGCTGGTGAGCTCACCCCTTCTCCGCCCTGCTGGCTCCCAGCCTCGTCCTCCCCCCTCCGGAGACCCAGTGAGTGACGCAATGTGGGGAAACCCGGTCCCCCAGCAGGCTGTGAGGGTGCCCCTGGTGCTGGAGTCTTGGTGGGGGAGGACCTGTGGGGCGGCCACTGGCTCTTTTTGGCTTTAATGAGCATCTCAAAGGAGCCTGTTGCCATGACAACCAGAGGAAGTGTCTGTCCTGGTGGGGCTGGTCCAGGAGACCTGGGGAGGGGGGATCCCAGCACCAAACTGAAGGCCTTCACTGAGGCCTCTGCTCGAAGCTGGGTCCCTAACGAGCATTTTGTTTGTTTGCTTTGGGAGGGTTTGTTTGTTTGTTTATTTTTGTTTGGGGGCCACACCCAGGGCCACTCAGGGTTTACTGCTGACTCTACTCAGAAATTGCTCCAGGCAGGCTTGGGGGGACCATATGGGATGCTGGGAATTGAACCTGGGTCCGTCCTGGTCCTGGGTCGGCAGTGTTCAAGGCAAATGCCCTCCATGCTGTGCTATCACTCAGGCCCATGAAGAAATATTTTTCTCACTCAAAAGTCTCCTCTTTTCTGCATCACAAATTGTTAAAATAGATAAATAATAAATATTCTTCTAAAAACCTGCATCAAAGGCCAGAGAGATAGTAGGGTGTTACCTTGCATGCAGAAGGGTGGTGGTTCAAATCCCGGTATCTCATATGGTTCCCAGAGACTGCCAGGAGCGATTTCTGAACGCACAGCCAGGAGGAACCTCTGAGTGCTGCTGGGTGTGACCCAAAAACCAAAATAATAATGATAATAATAATAATAAAATAAAATCTGCACCAAAGGTTGTGTGGTAGAATACAGGAGAAGACTCTCGCCTTGCAAGCAGCTGATAGGGGTTCACTCTTCGGCATCCCCTAAGATCCCCCGAGACCCACCAGGAGCGATCCCTGAGCACAAAGCCAGGAGTGAGCCCTGAGCACCGCTGGGTGTGGCCAAATAACAGAGAATCAAAAAAGAAAAGGAAATGAAAATATCCCTCGGGAAATGCCAGCTCACCAGGCCCATGAGCAGGACAAAGACAGGTGGGGGGATCCAGCAGGGACCAGGCCTGTCCCCCTCCACGAGGATGACGCACAGGGTTTCCCCCACTTGGTGACATCCCAGCTGTGGCCGCTCCCAGAGTGATCCGTGTCCATCCGTCCCCCTGGCCACGCTCCTGCCTGTTTTGTCCTGGATCTCAGGTGGCCTGAGTCAGGGTCAGGGCAGTCCCCTCAATCCCCGGCTGACTTGTGGGGAACTTCCTTGGGATCGAGCAGGGCACAGTCAGCGCTGGGGCTGGCGGCCAGAGAGCCCGGGGAAAGAGGAAGGTCAAAATCTCTAATTGAATTTCTTCCCGGATAAAAATAGCAGCTTTGTAATCGTTTAAATGGTGCTGGGGAATGGGGGGAGGAGGGAGAGAGGGAGGAGGGAGAGGAGGAGGGAAAGAGAAAAGGGAGGAGGGAAGGGAAGAGGGAGAGGAGGAAGAGTGGAAGGGAAGGGGGGAGAGGAGAAAGGGAGGAGGGAGGGAGATCTGGCCAAGCTGAGGAGCACCAACTATCCAGCTGGATTTTTCAGACCAGTTTTCTTTTATTTTTCAGGGGTGGAGCCCACCTGGCGATTCTCAGGGGTGACTCCTGGCTCTGTGCGCAGGGATCACTCCTGGCTGTTCTTACGAGACCCTATGGGATGCCAGGGATTGAACTCCGGTTTGTTGCATGCAAGGCAAGCTCCCTCCCTGCTATACAATGGCTCCAACCCTAGATATTTTTCAGGTGTGGGTCAGAGAGGCAAAACAGTGCTTAAGCTGACCTAGGTTCAATCCCCTGCACCCCATAGACTCTCCCAAATCTTGCCAGATGTCACCTCTGACGGCAGAGCCAGGAGTCAGCCTCGATTATCAGTGACCCAAAAAATGAAAAATAAAATAAGACATAGTGGACCGGAGAGATACCATGGAGGTAGGGTGTTTGCTTTGCATGCAGAAGGACGGTGGTTTGAATGCCGGCATCCCATATGGTCCTCCGTGCCTGCCAGGGGTGATTTCTGAGCATAGAACCAGGAGTAACCTCTGAGCAGTGCCGGGTGTGACCCAAAAACCAAAAAATAAAATAAAATAAATAAAGCATAGTGTCCCAGGCTGGAGAGATAGCACGGAGGTAAAGCGTTTGCACTTAAAACCAAACCAAACCAACCAAAACAAAACAAAACATAGTGTCCAGAGCATGTGGTCAATCCAGCTCCATTCTCATCACCCCATAGGGTCCTCCAGCACCACCAGGAGTGATTTCTGAGCACAGGAATCAGCCCTGAGCACCGCTAGTCTGGTCCCTAAAAACAAACCAACAAATAGAATACATAAAGGTGTCAGCCCTTCCATGGTGAGGCTCCGAGTTCAATCCCAGGTGCATCCTACATGCTCTAACCTACAGTTGGTTCCCCTCATTAATAATTTAATAATTAGGGGAAGGGAGGAAGCTGAGACTCTCTGAACCCTGGGTGGTCCTGCTTCCATTCCACAAGCAATGTCGTTGCTGACAACAATGTAAAAAAGGGAGGGACAGCAGGGACAGTGTTTGCCTTGTATGCAACCGACTCAGATTTGATCCCCAGGATCCCATAGGCTCCCCCAAACCCTTCCAGGGTTGATTCCTGAGCACAGAGTCAGGAGTAACTTCTGAGTACTGTTAGGTGTGGCTCAAGCACACACACAAACAGCAACAAAACAAAACAACAACAAAAATAGCACAAACAGGGGCTAGAGTGATAACAGAGCACCTTGCACAAGGCCAACCTGGGAAGGACCCAGGTTTGATCTCTGGCATTCATTATGGTCCCCCCGAGCCTGCCAGGATGATTTCTGAGCACAAAGCCCGGAGGAACCCCTGATGTGGCCCACCCCAACGCCCAAAATAAACCAAAAGGCTCAAACAAACAAAAGAAAACAAACACCCAAAAATTCTCTTTAAAAAAAAAAATCAGGGGCCCGGGAGATAGCATGGAGGTAAGGCGTTTGCCTTTCATGCAAAAGGTCATCGGTTTGAATCCTGGTGCCCCATATGGTCCCCCGTGCCTGCCAGGAGCAATTTCTGAGCATGGAGCCAGGAGGAACCCCTGAGCACTGCCGGGTGTGACCCAAAAACCAAAAAAAAAAAAATCAAATTCGGGCCAGAGAGATAGCACAGTGGTAGGCGTTTGCCTTGCAAGCAGCCGACTCAGGACCTATGGTGGTTCGAATCCCAGCATCCCATATGGTCCCCTGTGCCTGCCAGGAGTGATTTCGGAGCACAGAGCCAGGAGTAACCCCTGAGTACTGCTGGTTGTGACCCCCCAAAATAATCAAACTTGTCTGTTTGATCGTCACCCCGGGGTGCCCGCGTGGAAGGGGGTATCGTCTCCCTCAATTATTTTCCAATTGCCTTGCACACCACGGAGTTTAATCAGTGCCCCCCTAACTGTGGTTGTGCGTGGAATTCCCTCGGCCAAGCCCATAAGGCGAATTTCTGGTGCCCAACGCTGACCGTGAATATGCCCACGTCATCCATGTAAGTGTGTGACCAGATCCCACTTCTCGGGGCAGAGACGGGGATGCCTGGAGATGAGTAATAGGAGAGAGTGGGTGTGAGGATGATCATCTCTCTCTTTCTCTCTCCCTCTCTCGTACTCTCACACACACTCTTAAAACAACGCCTTATTTTTTTTATTTTCAATATTTTTGAATTTAGAATCTGCCTGCAAAGAAAGACATGGTCAGAGACCTGAGCAATAGCACAGCGGGGAGGGCCTTTGCCTTGCGAGCAGCTGACCCGGGTTCGATCCTCAGCATCCCATATGGTCCCCCAGAGCACTGCCAGGAGTGATTGCAGAGCACAGAGCTAGGAGTAACCCCTGAGCACCGCTGGGTCTGGTGCATGACTCAGCCAGAGAGATAACATAGCAGAACGTTGGGCTGGATTCGATCCAGCTTCTGGTAGGTTCCCCCAAGCACTGCTAGGAGTGATCCCTGGGCACTGGGGCTGTGCTCCCACCTTTGAAGAAAGCAGCAGGTCGGGCAGCACAGTGGGCATCTGGCCCCACCACGAGCTTGGCTGAGCGCGCCCCCTGGAGGACAGTCTGGGAGGAGCCTGGACAGGGCTGTGAGGCTCGGACAGAAAAGGGCCCTTGGGTGGGGGGCCGGGGGGAACCTTACGGTGCCCCAAGAAGTGTGAGGGAAGCTGAGCCACGGACCTCCTTGTTCAAGGCCGAACTGCAAGACTGTCCCTCACCCCAGGGTGCTCCCCAGGGTTCTGTCTTGAGCCTGCACAGTTGGGGGTGTTTGATTTATTTCTCCTGGGCCAAGGAACCCTCAGAAAAAGAAAGAAGTAAAGGTGAGACAGACAGACAGACACAGACAAACAGATACAGACAGATACACGGACTCGCAGATATACAGCTAGATATCGACTCACAGACACTGGCACACAGACACATAGACACACACAGAGACACACAGGCACACAGGGACACATACAGACAAATAGACAGATACACAGACATACACACAGACACAGACACACACAGACAGACACACAGACACACAACATGCCCCGATGTGTAACTGCCCATGCTCTGGACTGAGTTGCCACTTAAGACCACATTTAACTGTTTTCCCCAATCACTTAAAACCTCGTTCTACCTAGCTGGACCTGTGGCTGCGCCCTGGTCTGCCAGCCCTGCTTCTAAGTGTCTGGGTTCTGTCGAAAATGCCAGCACCCAGGTGGCGGCTTCTCTGGGTGCTGTTCGAACCATGCTGCTTCCCTTCCCAGGGATCTAGTGGAGAGCAAAGCTAGAGGAAGGCGCCAGGCCCTCACTAGAGGTCCTTGTCTAAGTTGGCATGAAGCATGTCCTGCCTGTGAGAGCCACGCACCTAAGTTCTGAGCAACACAGGGAGGGAACACGGGACATGAGCGAGGTGGGTGACCAGAGAGAGCACTTTGAAGAAGAGGCTGGAAAAGCTTGTTCACAGAGACTTTTTTTTTTGTTTTTGATTTTGGACCACACCTGTTGGTACTCAGGGGTTACTCCTGGCTGTCTGCTCAGAAATAGCTCCTGGCAGGCACGGGGGACCATATGGGACACCGGGATTCGAACCAACCACCTTTGGTCCTGGATCGGCTGCTTGCAAGACAAACGCCACCGTGCTATCTCTCCGGGC
>PVKC010053301.1:0-10155 GCA_004027635.1 Crocidura indochinensis
CCCCCCACCGACCCCGCCAGCTGCCAACAGGCTCTCAAAGCTAAAAGATAGCCTCCCAGCCCATCTTGTCTCAGCTGGGAAGAAGCTGCAACCACAACTTTTGCTGATTTGCTCTCAGCGGCTCTTTTCCCACCTCCCTTCGCTATGAACTGTTGCTCACTACCAGATTTGGCTTTTGAGAGATCCTCTGTTCGAGAACATTTTCTGATCTGTGACTGCTGCCATTTTTCAGACTCCACATCACAGGCAGAAGCTGTGCTCCAGATTTTATTAGGGCATATGCTTATTTCCTTAGATGTATTTCCTTAATGCGTATTTGTGCATTTCCTTATATAAGATGTAGTTTTCCCCATCCCTTCTTTGGGATTTGTTTAGTAGGAAATGCTAGTAGGTAAGTTTCTCTTGGGTTCTGAGTTTATGTTAGAATCAGATTATAGAGATTGTTTAGCTTGTTATTTTTAACCACCCCCCCCCATATGCACCAGTAGTATCATGTGGTATTGTTCCTTTTGGCATAGACAGATTAAAATGGGAAAATCTTATGAAACACTTTAATTTACAGAGTTCCAAAAATCTCATAAAACCCAGGCATGGTAAACACACAAAATCCCCAGATACTGGCATGCCATAGTCAAACTGAAAACTGATGATGAAGAGAAAACCTTGGTGGCATAAAAGGATATATTTTATGGAGAATTCTTTCCATCACAAATAGTAAATACTGGGTCCAGGGAAATTACAATGGGCAGAATGCATGCTTTGCTATCTTCATGCCTGGGTAGAAGCCCTGACACTACATGGCCTAGTGACTCCTAAGCACTGAGCTGGAGGTAGCTCCCAGTATCACTGAGTGTGACATGTAAGCAAAGCAAAACAAAACAAAAACCAACAATGAAATGAATAACTTCATTTACATAAATGGCTATGAACTCATCATTTTATGCCTAACAAACTTACTTTACAAAGTAGGGGAAAATCAAAAATTCTCATACATTTTCCAGTAAATTAAAGCTATTAAAGGTTCTTGTCAGTAGAATTTTACTAGAAGAAACACCAAAAGAAGTTTTCAGTTGAATGAGACATGAGACCAGATGGACTTGAGGTGTAGGGAAGAAAGCACAATACTGGAAATGTTAAATGTATGAAAAAGTTTTTAAAAATACTACATATTCTCTCTTAACTTCTTAAATGAAAAAATGTTTAAAGCAAGAAAATATAGCATGGCATTGTGTAACTTTTATTTCCTGTAGATGCAGCATAACGAAAGGGGCTAATGGAATAAAATTCAAATTTTGTCACAACGTATTACAGTGGTGTACATCAGCTCTACACAGATTGTGATAAGTTCAAGATGGGAAATACTCAGTCATCCCAAAAGAAGGCAGAAAGAGTGAAATAGAGAAACAAATCCCAGGTTGAACAAATAGAAAGTAAATAGCAAAATGGTAAACTTAAATTCTTTCTTATAAATAGTTACATTAAATGTAAATGTTCTAAACATGCTAATAAAAAATAGAGGTTGTTAGAATTTAAAAATAAAACAAGATACAATGAAATGCTAATGTAGTCCAGCAAAATGTCTGAGATTATCAATGGTTAGTAATACAAAGTACAACTAGATGTTCTTTACTAGTAATGCACTAAATACAGGAACTTGCTGAAATTAAAAATGCAATGAAAGACTCAAATCAAACCCAAATGAGCAATTACTTGAATCAAGAAGACTCTAGAAAACAAAAGGATCCAGGTGGTCCCACCCTTTCCACATCTGGGTCTCAGTTTTAAAGAACAGTTGTAGCTGCATCACTAATCAGGTTTTGAGTTTATCCTCTTTGGATTACAAGCCCTTTTCCTATGGATGCCATGCATGCATTTGTAGTTTACAAAGAAAAGTGAGCTCTGGTACACAGCCAAAGAATGAAAAAAAATTTACCACTCTCTCAGAAACATACAGAATAAATAATCAAGGAGTTAGTTTGAATAAAAATAAATTTGAATAAAATGAATCACTGTGCGTTGAATTGACCATTGCAGAGCAGTCTCTTTTTTTTAATATATAATTTTTATTTTGATCATAGTGACTTATTTTTTTTTCACAGTAATATTTTAGGTACATATTAACATTGAATAAGGGGAATCCCCATCCCCAAACCTCCCTCCACCCCCTTTCCCATTCTGGAATCCATACCACCCACCCTCACCCCTGCCACTAGAATGAGTGGTCCCCTCTGTGTCTAGCCTACTACTTAGTGATCATACAACTGTTTGGTCTTGGTACCCTCCGTTATTATTTCTCCCTATATTTGAGTGGGGGAACTAGATAGTTTAAGTTACGTGGTTTTGTTTGAAGAAAGGAAAAACAATGAAATGGGGTAAAACTTGAATAAGCTGAAAATAGGCTAAGTCCTTCTAGAGGCTCTCCACCTCAGTTTTAGAGAGGGAAGGGAAAAAGGAATTGAGACACCACAAAAATACAAAGAGAAATATCAAATAAAATAGCCAGTGAGCACTACAGCAATAAGGACAAGCACCACATAATAGCCACGACCCTGAAATAAAAGCATGACAGCGCAAAGAGGAGAAAAACAAACAAACAAAAAACCAAAACCAAACCAAAACAAAAAATTGGAGACAACTTCAATATCCACACCGTAATAAAGGAGTCAAAAAATAAATAAGTAGATAAATAAAAAAGATTAGTGTGTGTGTGTGTGTGTGTGTGTGTGTGTGTGTGTGTGTTTTCCTGCATAGGCACAGTAAATGTTGGGGACATTAAAAAGGGAATTCCCTTGGCCTAAGAGGTACAGGGTTTCTCCACCCTTTAAGTATACTGTCATGGAAATATCTATAGACTCCTTGCATGTTCATTTACTTTCCCCTCTTTTCTCCCTGGTGCTTTTGTGGTGTATGGAAGACTTCTCCGCCATGGGTGATAAAATCAGACCTCTGTATCTAGTGATCTTGGTATCTGCACAGGTCAAGAAATGGAACTTATGATGCAGTCTTTCTTTGTGGTTCTACAAGTTCTGTTCCTTCAGTGTCATTTTAATTCGTCTTCTGTAGTTGGCCGTCTTGGTCATTGTGCTGATCCTAGGATTGAGCCTGGGATAGAGTCTTTTGTTATATTTCCAGAAGACCCTAGAACAGTCTTTTAAAGTTCATGCAGAATGTTCATAAAAGTTGGCCTTTTTTTCTAAGTTACAAACTAGAAACCAGAAACTTTGAGCAGATTAAAATTACTTTCTATAGACATAACAATTAAATTAAATTAGAAATTGACAAAATGAAATATCTAGAAAATTCCTAAATATTAAAAGTGATATGTTTCTATATGTGTATTAAAGAAGAAATCACAAGGAATTATCTACTTTGGGGGAAGAAGATAAGCAGTTCCTAGTGGAAAATATATAATTTTAAATGTCTATATTAGCAAAAAAGTGGGAGCCAGAGTGATAGTATGGAGTTTTAAAAGTCAATTAGCTAGAAAAATATTAAAACAATGAATACAAACAAAGAAAATAAAGTCTTTCCAAAACTTTGATTAAACCCTATCAAGAAAAATCATGGTAAGATTACATAAAACTCAAGTCATAAATATCAGGAATGCCATTATTAGATATAATATAGGCATTTGAGACAAATAAAAGAATTTTATAGATATACTTATACCAGGAAATTTGATAACATCAATGTAATAATTCAATTCCTTGAAAACACAACTTAAAATTAATGGGTCCAGAAAGAAATAAAAAATCTGAATAGTTAATACTATATTATCAAAATTATTTGGCAATTCAAATTCATAGCCAAAATGCTGCCACAAAAATATTTTTAAAATACCTTTCAGGTTCAATCAGTTAGTGAAAAATTCTCAAAGCTTTAACTTAAAGTTTCATGATTAATTGAAGTTTGTCCCATTTGAGTTCAGCATTAGGAATTAGTGAAAGTACTTTATTGTAGTACCTAAAAGAGAATAAGCATCTGATTGCTTCAATACATGCAAACTAAAAAAAAACCTAAACAAATATAGTAGTATTAATTATTAAAACATTCTCAGACAATTAGCAGTTGATGAAATTTCCTTAATTGATAATTAGATGATTATAAGTAAGTGTATATGTGTGAGAATAATAAGGGATGAGAGGGAAGACTTTCTCCTACCCTCATACTGCAAACTCAAGTTCATGTGAGAGGAATAAATATGAATCTGAATTCAAATACCTAAAGATTTTTATTTAATCAAACATTTCCTAGAAAGTGCCATAAAAAGGCTAACCAGATAAGAAACATTGACACATTAAATTTTATAATATTAAATTTATATCTGATAAAGGAATTATTTCTAGACTCTATAAAGATCATTTTAAAGTAAAAAGACTAAAAACTTAATTAACAAAAAGAAAGTCCAGGGGCTGGAGAGATAGCATGGAGGTAAGGCGTTTGCCTTTCATGCAGAAGGTCATTGGTTCGAATCCCGGCATCCCATAAGGTCCCCCGTGCTTGCCAGGAGCAATTTCTGAGCATGAAGAGAGAATAATCCCTGAGAGCTGCCGGGTGTGATCCAAAAACCAAAAAAAAAAAAAAAAAAAGAAAAGAAAGTCCAGAGATATATCACAAAAGACATAGGTGAAAGGGCAATACATTCATAAAAGGGAAGTATAATATCAAAGCAATGTAAATCATTGACACTTTTTTAAGTCTCATTCATATAACACTGACAAGCCAGTAACTACTGATAAGGATCTGAAATGTCTATAACTCTCATGCTTTTTTGATGCCACTGCAAAGTGCTTTGACCACTTTGCAACCATTTTCATAGTCATTTCTGATAGCATAAGACATATATTTATGTATACCATGTTGTATTAACTATACTCTTAAATATTTACCTAAATCAGATGAGAATATATTTCTATGAAAAGATTTATACCAAATTTTATGGTGGATGTGTTCACATTAGCTGAAAGTTTTCATAGTTTATGCATCAATATTGAATACAAATTATGGTGTATAAGGATCAGCAATATCAAAGAATGAATTACTTTGCTACATGACCCCGGCTCAATCCCCAGCATCCCATATGATCCCATGAGCCTGCCAGGAATGATTTCTGAGCTCAGAGCCAGAAGAAACTCCTGAGGGCTGCCAAAAACCAAAATCCAAAAATAAATAAAAATAAAAAGAGTGGATTTCAAAACATATTTGTTCAGGGAAAGATGTAGACATAAAGGCGAACATTTGTTTTCATTTTATGATGTTAAAGAACAGGCAAAACAGTCTAGGAAATGACAACCAATTTGCTTTCTGTCATTATAGTTTAAGATTTACAAGAAGGTGATATGTAAGTTATTACAAGAAATCACTGAATTATAGAAAGACTTAGCCAGTAGTTTGGATATTTAGAATTGCAACTCTACAGAGCATGGAAGAAATAGATGCAGAATTCTTTAGAAAGCATTCTTTCCCACCATGTCCTGCAGTATCTATTTCTCTAAAGTACTTCGCTTTGGTGCATCTTAGTCTGTCTGTCTTAGATTCGTACAGAAGCTCTGAAGCCTCCATTGCCACAAGAAAGGTCACTTAGTTTTGCTATTTCAATTCTGTGGCATATTTGTCACATTTGCTGAAGAATATTGATGGGTCTATGTGATCATAGGGGAATTATAGTTTACGAGTGCTGTTAGATATTAAATAAGCATTCCATCTTGGTGAGGACCATAATATTAAAAAGCGGGGTATGGAGGGAGGCATTTGATTAGAGAAAATGCTATGAATGTATGAATAGCAGCAAACCATTGCTTCCCTGCTACCTGATCTTGTATAATCTCCCCTTTATAAATGGGGATTCTGGTATTTCCCTTCCTTATTTTCTGCTATTCCTATTTGTCTTCCTCTACTTTTAAAAGATATTCATATCTGAGTAATTATTAGACAATATTTCTTTGAAGTTCTGGCTTCAAGGGATCAGATAATAACAAGCAGCCAACTTTCCTGCTCTTATTACTTGCTTTTGGACTTCAGCCCATTTTCTAGGCTTGCATATTAGGGTTCCTCCCTGATTTTCTGTGATTCTGTGGGACTGACTTTCCCAGGGCATTTGCATCAGGGGCTCCCCAAGATCTTCTCATATTTACCCCCATAGTCTTCTCCACTCCCTCAGATGACTCTTGTTCTCTACATAGATTTCTAATATTGTGGGCTTCAAGACCTAGGGCACTTTAAGTTCCTGCAATTTTTATCTATTGCAAATTTCATCTATTTTATCTATAATTTATCTATTGTAAATTTTATCTATTCTGAAAAATCCCTAACAACCAGACTTACACACACACACACACACACACACACACACACACACACACACACACACACACACACACCACACATTTTCTCAAGCATTTCTCTGGAAGTCTAGGAAATATGTTGGTGGAAATCAGACTAATAGAAGTTGCATAAATTCCAGCAATGAGCTGAATTTTTGAGACCCAAGAGTTTGAAAACCAGACCTGGATTACCTGATGATGAGATATCATCAGACCTGCTTGCTGGGGCTCTCTTGCTACCTGGGAACCTACCTAGGTCTGGCAAAGGAGGAGTCCCAGGTACCAAGAGCACCCTAACCTGTTATTTAAGTACTTCAGAAAATAATTTGACAATCAAATTTTCTCCAAACATTCACCTCTCTGAGTTTGAGAATAAAGTTAGTCCCAGCTTTGAACAGAACAGAACCGCTAACTCCTTACTTCAGGGCTTCTGACTTTATGCTCCTTATTTGCTTTATCTGCTAACATTTGTGGAAGGTTTTCTCTAAAATAAGCTACGTGCTAAGAACAAGCCTAAGGAAGGGAGTTAACACCTCCCATTTTTTATGACTAAAGTTGAAACTGGAAGCCCTCACAACTAATGTGATGATGGCCATTGTCCACTCTCCCTCTACTTCCAGGAGCATCTCCCTCACCACTATTCCCATTCATATTGAGAGAAAATATTCATGCCCAACTACTTTGGGCATAAAAGACATCTAGAAGAATGCGTGATGCTTAGTTCCTTTAAGAAGTTCATTCTGGGCCAGAAACTTTTTTTTTTTTTGGTTTTTGGGTCACACCCGGCAGTGCTCAGGGGTTACTCCTGGCTCCATGCTCAGAAATTGCTCCTGGCAGGCACGGGGGACCATATGGGGTACCAGGATTCGAACTGATGACCTTTTGCATGAAAGGTAAACGCCTTACCTCCATGCTATCTCCCGGGCCCCGTGGACCAGAAACTTTTAGTGTCACTTGGAAATTTGTTGAAGTACAGAGTCCCAGTCTCACCCCTCAACGGACTGTACATTGAGTGTACCTTGAGATTAACATATAGGTGAGAGTCTTTAGAACTACTTCCCTGAACAACTGATCACATACAAAGAGCTGGCCATCCCCAAGAGCTGGTATTGGCTGAATAGATCTGTACTGTATGAAAAGCACTTAACTTTTCGATTTTGTTTGTTTTTTGGGCCACACCCGGTGATGCTCAGGGGTTAACCCTGGCCATTGGCTCAGAAATCGCTCCTGGCTTGGGGGACCACATGGGACGCTGGGGATCGAACCACAATCTGTCCTAGGCTAGCACTTGCAAGACAGATGCCTTACCTCTAGCGCCACCACTCTAGCCCAAACTCTTCGCTTTTTATAAGAAGCAGAAGTGTGAGAGACATTTCACCACACTAGAAGAAGGTGGAGAACTCAATCTGAGACACACCAGAAAACTCTCACACCAAGTAATTTTCTAATAATTAGAGATTAATTCTTTGACAGGCCTCACACCAAATAAATAGCTAAGACGTACAAGGAATGAAAGCCATACTCTCTTCAAGCAGATTGGTTAAGCTCTCAGGCTTGGCAAGAGCATCTAACTAGCATCTAACTTACTTTGTTTTGGTCTCTCCTGAATCTTGTTCTGAGCCTCTGGCTTGGAATTCTAACTAGTTTTCTAGTCCCCATTCCCTCTGTCTGGATGATTTGCAATGTTCCCTTTCTCATTTGTTTTTCCTCTTCTTTCTGGTTACTGGGCATTTTGTCTCATCTTTTTCCGAATGCCTCTATCAGATTCCATCTCAAGTTCCACTTAAATGCCAACTATTAAACACATACAAGAGAATTGTCAAACTAAAGAGTGGCATTTGCAGTTACGCATCTTATGGGTATAATTCTAAAATTATTTTAAAAACTAGACTAATAAAAAATTCTCACATATACCCATTTTAAGTGACATTTTTACAAATTGTGGTGAGCCACACATACATATCATTTGCCATCTTAAACCTTTTAAAATGCACAATTCAGTAGATGTAAGTACACTTATGTTGCTGCTTTTTTCCATCTTGAAAAACTGACACTTTATAGACCATGAATAAAAATTCCATTTCCTCTCTCCCCCATCCCTTAACCACCACCACTTTATCTCCTATCTCTCTGAATTTCAGCTCTACAATACCTCACAAGTGAATCATATTGTATTTGTCCTACTGTGACCGGCTTGTACTTCACTTAGCTAGCTAACTTCCTTCAAGTTTCAATCATGCTGTGGTATGTGCCTGGATTTCCTTCCCTTTTTTGTGAAATAATATTTCATTGTGTGAATGTAACATATTTTGGAGTCCTTCCATCTACCTTTCTGAACATGACCTATTTTCACTTTGTGTCTCTTGTGAATATGAAATATGAATACTATGAAAGTGAATATGCACTGTCTCTTTGAGATCCTGTGCTTGTGATCCACAAGTAAAATTGATAGAACATTTGGCAGTTCTATTTTTAATTTGTTGAGAAACTGTCATAGTGCTTTACATGCCAGCTGCATGCTCTATATTCTCACCAACAAGTGCACATGAGCTCCTATTTCTTTACACCCTGACCAGCATGTGATTTTTTTAATAGTAGTCATCGTAGTTGGTATGTAGTGAGAGCTCATTGTATTTTTGATTTTCGTTTTTCTGAGGATTAACAATGGCAAACTTATTTTATTTTTAAATATAATTACTATATTTAAGCATCATAGTTACAAAATTGTTCATGTTTGAGTTTCAGTGATAGAATGTACACTACCCCAAACCAGTGTACATTTCCTGCCATCAATGTCCCCAGGGAAAAATCTTTTCATATGCTTACTGATGATGTTTATATCTTCTTTGGAGAAATGTCTGCTTTGGTTTTTTTGCTCGTTGCTGGAAGTATACTAGTTTCTTTTCTACATTCTGGATATTAACCTCTTATTGACCATAAAATTTTCATGTTCACCTTTATATCTAGATGAGTGGTTTCCTTCTATTGTATGTTTAATAATTCTCATCATGAAAAATGTTGGGTGCTGCGAAATGCCTTTCTCCATCACCTAAAGTGATCATGTGAATCCCCCCTTCATTCTGTTGGTAGGAATATTACATTAATTGATTTTTTTTGTTTTTATGCCACACCCAGTGACGCCCACCTGGCTATGTGCTTAGAAACTGCTCCTGGCTTGGGAGACGATCTGGGATGCCTGGGGATTGAACCGTGGTAGTCCTGGGTCAGCTGTGTGCCAGGCAAACACCCCAGGAGTAGATATCACTTAATATCTTCAAAATTATTGTTCTACAATCATATCTATTTGCTGTATAATTTTTCTTTATGGAATCTTGCCAGGGGAATTCTATTTTTTTTATTTTTTTTTATTTTTGGGTCACACCCAGCAGTGCTCAGGGGTTAACTCCTGGCTCCATGCTCAGAAATTGCTCCTGGCAGGCATGGGGGACCATATGGGGCACCAGGATTCGAACCGATGACCTTTTGCATGAAAGGTAAACGCCTTACCTCCATGCTATCTCCCAGGCCCCGCCAGGGGAATTCTATCACTTCATTTTACAGATAACAAAACAACAACAACAAGATTCTCAAGGAGTTAAGTTGTGGTCAAAGTCAAATGGAAAATTAAATGCTGAAATAGGGTCTAGTCACTAGGTCTTTTAACTCCTACTGGACCCTTGTTTCCAGGTGGTCATTTTGGAATGTCATCTGCAATAAAAGGAGCTAGCCAAGAACTCAAAGATTTGTAGAGGTTTCAGATTCTAGTCAAAGTAGCTTTATCAGAGTCTTCCAAGCCTCTGTATTGGTTGAAGCTGAGGCTGCTATAGAAAGC
>PVKC010053302.1:0-10145 GCA_004027635.1 Crocidura indochinensis
GAAGAAAGAAAGAAAGAAAGAAAGAAAGAAAGAAAGAAAGAAAGAAAGAAAGAAAGAAAGAAAGAAAGAAAGAAAGAAAGAAAGAAAGAAAGAAAGAAAGAAAGAAAGAAAGAAAGAAAGGAAGAAAGAAAGGAAGAAAAGAAAAGAAAAGACCTAAGAGTGTCCCGTTTGTCCTTCATCCAGTGCTTGAGTTCTGCTGTCCGAGATCTCAAGTACTGCTGTCAATTTCTAGCTACACAAAACCCAGAGGTCCCCCGTGCCTGCCAGGAGCTATTTCTGAGCAGACAGCCAGGAGTAACCCCTGAGCACTGCCGGGTGTGGCCCAAAAAGAAAAGAAAAGACCTAGAGCTATAGCACTTGCCTTAGGAGGGTGCTTGCCTTGCATGTGACCCCCTCGGTTCAACCCCCACTTATTCCATTGGATCCCCAGAGCCAGCCAGGAGAGATTTCTGAGCGCACAGAGAGGAGTAATCCCTGAGCACCTTAACGTGGCCCCAAAATAAACAAGGAAAAAGAAAATTTTTTTTCAGCTATACCACCAAAAAGGTTTGACTTCTGGCCAGAAATACAGCAAAGAGGACCGGAGTGATAGCACAGCGGCAGGGCGTTTGCTTTGCAAACAGCCAACCTGGGACGGACCCTCGGTCTCTGAGACATCATCAACGGAGGGAAAGGAGAGGAGAGACACGAAAAGAGGGGAAAGATCACAAAAGTCACAGTAGAGTAGCTAGTGGCGGTGGAAGGATGAAGCTAAGCTCTCCTACAGCGTGAGCAGGCGCTGGGTCGGTGAGCGGAACGCGAGGACCTGCCAGGCATTGAAGGCGGAGTCTGGGTCCCCAGGTGGCCTTAAGGGGGTGCGCCCCAGTTCTGCCCGGAGGACAGTCGGAGCGCCCCTTCCCAGCGGGGAAGACCCTCGGCTGCCTCTCCCCGCCTGGGAAGTCTTGCTGAGATGCCAGGAAGCGGTGATTGATGGTTTTTCCGTGGGGAGACCCTCTGGACACTTCGGTCCTGGCACGCACGGACAGGCACCGAGCGCCCTGCCTGCGGGTCTCTGCCGGGCTCTGCGTGGTGCTGTTGGCCCATCCTGCCCCAAGCCGGGAAAGTCTCTTCTTGCCCGCAGGGCCCGTGGACGGTGCATCTCAAAGTGGCAGCCTGTGCACTTCGGGGTCCCGGTTTGCCCCCGGGGCGCTCGGGCGGGGCGGCGGCTGCTCCGCCCACAGGGTCTCTGGGCTCCCCGGGGGCCTCGGAGGGGCGGGTTCGCGGCAGGAGCGGAGCCACCCTGGAATCTCGGCGGCTGCATTTGCTGGGGCCGGACGCGGTGCTTGTTGGCCGCACTATGAGGGCCCCGCTGGGCGCCACCGTCGCGCTCCTGGCGCTGCTCTGCGGGGCGGGTGAGTGCGGGCGGGCGGGCAGGTTTGTGTGTGTGTGTGTGTGTGTTCGCGTATGTGTGTGATATGTGTCAGTGAGCACATGTGTCAGTGAGCGCTTGTCTAAGTGTGATATGTGTATGTGCGAGCGTGTGCACGGATGTGGTGAGTGTGCACAGAGGCATGGATGCGAGTGTCTGCTCATGTGTTTTTGTGAGCGTGTGTATAATTGTGCGTGCCTGTGGTGTGTCTTTGGGTGGTGACTATGTGTGAATGTGAATCTTTGTGTGTGTATGTGTGTATAGGTTTGTGTGATTTGCATAAGTGTGCACGTGCGCGATGCATGTACATATGTGTGCATGTCTGAGGAACACACAGGGCACAGAAGAAAGAGAGCAGAAGTGGGAGAAGGGGGGGGCATGGCTGTCCAGGGTGAGGTCATGTTGGCAGGAGGGGGCGTCCTCAGTTTTGTGAGCGCTGATTAAAAAGTTGAGCGGGCGGTGGCGCTGGAGATAAGGTGCCTGCGCTAACCTAGGACGGACCGCAGTTCGATCCCCCGGTTCCCCATATGGTTCCCCGTGCCTGCCAGGAGCGACTTCTGAGCGAATGGCCAGGAGTAACCCCTGAGCGTCGCCGGGTGTGGCCCAAAAACAAACAAACAAACAAAAAAAAAAGTTGAGCTGTGGGGGGGGGGTGCTCACAGGAACCTGTGAAAGAGCCCTCTGCTCTTTTCCAGGAACCCCCTACCTAGCCTCAGGGTTGACCAATTGCAGATCCACTTCTGTTCACCCACCCTGCTGTCTGTCTACACTGCCAGCACTGCACAGTACTTTCCTGTGTGTAAACTGCAAAACTGCAATCCCTGCTGCCTGAGGCTGGGCAGTGCAGGGATTCCCGCAGAGGTCGAGGTTCACCTGCAGCAGAGGCAGAGCGCACGCCCCAATGTCCCACCTTCCCTACAAGATCCCGACCTCCCACTGAGACAGAGACACAAAGTCCCAGGACCAGACTCAAGGGCAGGTGACCTGGGGTCCTGCAGGCACCCTGGGGTGTCGCTCTGCCTCTCGGAGACGGTTTCCTCTCTTTAGTGATGGGATGGAGTGGGAAAGGAGGGGAGGGGAAAATGAGAGGAGGGAGAGATGAGACAAGAGCCACCAGACCTGGGCTCTGGCTCTTTCCCTGCCGCAGCCTCACCTTATCTTTGTCAGTCTCTGGCTTGGGAGGAAACAGCAAGGCCTCCAGAACCAGCCCAGTAGAGCCTAGCCAGTCAGGATCCACCTGATGGCATTTTGCAGTCCCTCCTTCCCCCTCCCTGCATCGAGAACAAAGCCCCCTCTGTGCCCCTAGGAAGAGCAGCTGGATCAGAGCCCCAGGCCAGCATGCAGCCCCTTCTGTGTGTTCTCCCTGGGAGTGTGTCCGCGTGTTCCTTTCGGGAATGTCAGTTCCTGCCGTGTGGGGCTGTAACCTCCAGATCAGCGCTGCAGTATGTGGGCGGCACTTAGCAGGGTGTGATGCCAGGGATCAAGCATCACATTGGTGGGGCTGGAAATCTCTGGCTGCATTTGCATCACAGCAGAGCTGCCACACAGAGGATGCTGCAGCCACTGCCTAACCTCTCATCACTGAGGTAGCCCCTGGCCCCAGCCTCAATCTGCACAGCAGTGTGAGACTAGAGACAAGGGGGCCTGTGTGGATTTTTGCCTTGCAGGGGGTCAACCCTGGCTCAATCTCCAGCTTTAAATAAGGTTCCCTGCGCACAGAGCCAGGAGTGAGCCCTGAGTACAGAGCTGGGAGTGAGCTCTGAATATTTATGGGTGAGGCCCCAAACCAAATCAACCAAATCTCAACCTCATTCCTGTCATTCTAACCGTGGCTTTATCTAGCATGACATGTCTACCTGCCCCCCATTAGGGTGGTACTTGATTTGTGTAGGGTCCCTCAGCCTCAGAGCAGGGGACCCCTGTCCTCCAGCAGAGAGTCTGTGTCACTTTAACTGGAGAGGTTGTGGGGGGCCCACTAGCCGCTCCCCCAGCTGCCAAGGTTCCACCCCTGGCTACAATCCCAGTGCTCTGGCCTGAAAGGGAGGCGGAAGGAGGCTGGAGGCCAGAGGGGAAAACAGGCAGGAGGCCAGGAAAGCTGGTTGGGCTGGGGCCCCGAGGGAAGGGGGGGATAGTACTGGGGTCAGAGGGGATGGGGACAGCACTGGCTGGGCTGGTCTCTGCTTCCACCCGCCTTGGATTTAGACATAAAAGTCTGAGAGGGAGCCTGTGTCTTCCAAGCCTGTTTACACCTGGCTTTCTCTATACCAGAATCCTTGGTAACTTCCTTCCTTCCCTTCCTCCCTCCCTCCCTTCCTTCCTTCTTTCTCTGCTCAAGATTACACTGGGTTTTGCGGTGAGCTTGTAGATCAACCAAGGAGCACCTTCCCCCAATCCCAGCACTGGGCTCCACGATCCCTTCTTTAGCTCCTTCTGTGACTTTTCATGAGCCCCTGGCTGGATCGGAACTTATCACACTGTTTTGCCCACAGCTGCGGAACCTAGCATCCCATTCCACGGAGACACTGCTCATAGCACAGGGTGCGCCCAGCATCAGGCTGTCCAAGACCGCTTAGAGATCCTGGAGGAGGTGAGGCTACATCTGGGGGTAGGGCTGGAGCTCTGGGGCCCTGCCCACCTGGTGGCTTTGATATACCCAGACTCATCTTGCTTGAAAAATTGGGGAAACTGCTGCCAATATTGTTCCCTGGATTCATATTAACCCCTTCCTGCCTCGTGTGGGTTTTGAATGGATTAACCCCCAACAGAACTTTCCTTTCCCTCATGCTCAGGGGTTACTCCTGTCTGGCTCTATACTCAGGGATCACTCAGAAATAAAACCTAACTTTTTTGTTTTTGGGTCATAACTGGCATTGCTCAGGTATGATTTCTGGCTCCACACTAGAAATTGCTCCTGGCAGCCTCAGGAGACCATATGGGATGCCGGGATTTGAACCAATGACCTTCTGCATGAAAGGCAAATGCCTTACCTCCATGCTATCTCTCTGACCCCAAAACTTAGCATTTTTTTCTTTGAAATTTGTTTTGTTTTATTTTGTTCTGGGTCACCCCAGCTGTACTCAGGCCATACTCCTGGCTCTGTGCTCAGGAATCACTCCTGGTAGTGCTCAGGGGACCCTATGGAATGCTGGAGATTGAACCTAGGTCAGCTACATGTTGGACAAAGGCCCTCCCCGCTGTGCTCCCTCTCCAACCCATAGTTGAATATTGCAATGCTACTGGCATCCTTGGAATTCCTCAAAGTTCTGTCATTCTGATGGCATCATATTTCTATGGAACCTGACGCTTCCTCCAGCCTGACATTTCAGGATCCACCAAGAATCTGAAAATGTACAAGCTAGAAAGCTGTCATTCCTCAGAGCAGCCGCCAGAGGGCAGGGCAAGCAGAGATAAAAATGAGCTTCTCTGCGAGCAGGACCCCAAAGAGACATAAGGCACCTTGGGGCACCCCTGTGGTCAGAACCAGGTGTGGATGCTAGAATTCTGTCTCGGGGCATCCAGGACCCCCCTTCCGACCTATGTCTAACCAGGAGGTGCTCTAGGCACAGTGCTCTCAGTCCCCATCCCTCCATGTCTTCCTATCCTTGCTCTAGACAGTGGAGAAGACGGTGGAGCACCTGGAGACAGAAATGAAGGACCTTCTGGGCCTGCTGGAGGGATTGGCTTGGACCCTGCCACCTACCCTGGCCTCCACCCCAGACCTCCTGGGAGGCAACGGGCAGCTCAGGTAGCAGTCGGGCAGTGGATGGGGCTACAGGGCTTGTGAGAGCCTAGTGTGGTCATGGGGCCCCTAGATCCCACCACAGTCCTACAGAACCCCCACCCAGGTCTGGATGGCCACTGGTACCTTCTCTGGTCATTGAGGGGATCCCAGGCCCCATACCCTGTTTTCCCCACAGCAGGGAGGGCTCAGGGTTCACTCAGATCACGCCCTTTCTTTCAGGCGTCTCTTCAGCACCGGCAAGGAAGAGGGGCTGGGCACTGGGAAGTGACTCTCCAGTCAGTCCTACCCTGAGCCTGGTGTGCAGCGTGGACGCCACCTTATCCCATGCTGGCCAGCACCTGTCCCGCCTGCAGATGTGGGCCAGAGTTCTCCATGAAGGCCATGCTCCTGGCTTTTGTGAGGATCTGGGCTCAAGTCTAAAACATGCAGGGCCCCAGGACATTGGTTCCTTGTGACAAAGCGAGAAGCACCGTCCTCAGCCCCACCCAGATCTCTAGATCTGACTTACCGTCAGTGAGCAAGACAGTGGGTACCACCCACATAAAAGCTCACCATTGGCACTAAGCCCTGGCACCGCCTTCACCTGCTTCAGTGTGCTCAGGGTGTCACTGTCCCCAAACAAAGCTGTTCCTGGGCATGGGGCCCCAGGGACACCCTTCCCCCCCCATTTCTAAAGCACTACTGGTTCTGGTTCTGCAGCTCATAAACAGAATCCACGACTCGAAGCCTTTGGTCTTTTGTCTGAAAATCATAGGCTCCGGGTCCCCCTATGGTGTCCCCACCCCACTCTGTGACCTGGTACAACAAACATGCTGGCTCACTCCCACATTTACTGGCATGTGCTTGGTTCATACCTCCTGCCATTTATGAACAATGCAATTGTGAATGTAGTTCAAGTTTTGATTTTTTGGAATCCACACCTGCTCAGGACTGACTCCTGACTCTGTACTTAAGGGATCATTTGTGGTGGACCCAGGAGACCATATGGTGTGTGAATATCGAAGATTCTAACCACTAAACCACTAACTACTCTATTACTCTGGCCCTCTTATTTGGGGGGGGGGAGTGTTCACAGGTTGCTCCTGGCAGATGTTGGGGTCATATGAAGTGGTCCCAGTGTCCTCACATGTAAACATGTACCTTTGAGCATCTCCCTGATTTATGGTGTTTTTGGGGTGATAGCAGCTGGACCACATCTGGCAATGCTTAGGACTCACTCCTGATGGGATTCAGAGATGTTGTGAGGTGCCCAGAGTGAACTGGGGTTGGTAGCATGCGCCTTCCCCAACTAGATTTTCCAAAGAATCTAGAGTCTGTCCCCTGGGTCAACATCCAGGACAAAAACCACTGGGGGTACAGACTTCGGAGTGGCTCCTGATAAGTGTCAAGTCTCCTGTTTCATCTGATTCAGACCCTGAACCCAGAGAGGAGCACAGTCTCCTCTCGCTCTCTGACTTCCCAGGCAAGAAGGCACCTGCAAACTCGACTACATTTATTCAACTGTGACACATGTGACAAGGCACTTTCCCTGGCCCTTGACACTTTTTTGTGAGGGGTACATCTTTTTTTTTTTTTTTTTTTTTTTTTTGGTTTTTGGGTCACACCCGGTGACGCTCAGGGGTTATTCTTGGCTATGCTCTCAGAAGTCGCTCCTGGCTGGCTTGGGGGACCATATGGGAGACCGGGGGATCAAACCACGGTCCGTCCTAGGTCCTAGGCTAGCGCAGGCAAGGCTTACCTTACCTTACCTCCAGCGCCACCGCCTGGCCCCAAGGGGTACATCTTTTTAAAAAGAAACCTCTAGAGGAGTTTAAATAGCAAGTTGTTCTTTTGTTACTGTTAAAGTTATTTACGACTTGCAGATATTTTGTCTCTTACTACTTCAACTGTGACAGTATCCTTTCAAGCACAGAAACTTTTTAACTCTAAGCTCAACTTTTTTTTTTTGTTTTTTGTTGAGGGGCCACACCTACTTGATAGCGCTCAGAAATCGCCCCTGGCTTGGGGGGACCATATGGGACGCGGGGGGGGGGGGGGTCAAACTGCCGTCCATTCCTTGGCTAGCGCTTGCAAGGCAGACACTTTACCTCTAGCGCCGCCTCACTGGTCCCTAAGTTCAACTTTTTGGCTGTTGCTGATAGTGGGGTCACACTTCATGGTCCAATCCCAAGTCATAGGTGTTTGTGACTATGGGCCTTTCCCTTCTAAGAGTTTCCCAACCAACCTCTTCCCTTTGGTCTGCTGATCTCCTTGGTGTTTAATTTGGTAGTTTGGGGTAGGACTTCAAATCCTCTGCTAAAGACATTTTTTTCCTTCCTCTTTTTATGTTCAGGCCACACTCCAGTAGTGCTCAAACTTAACACTCGCTCTGTTCAGGGGTCCCTCTTGGTGAGGCTCAGGTCACCATATGGAGTACTAGGGATTGAACTAGGGTCATCTAGCATAAGGCAAGAGCCATACCCACTGTGCTATCCCCCTGTCCTTTTACTATTTCTTGGGGGGGGGGGATACTCAATGGTGCTCAGGGCTTACTCTTGGCTCAACATTCAGGAATCACCCCTGGTGGGGTATGGGACACCATAGACAGTACTGGGGATTGAACCCAGGTCGCTGCATGATAAGTAAATTGCCTGCTTCTTGTCAATTCAGCCCCAGACTCTTTTCGTGGGAGGGTGGGAATTAGGACCATACCCAATGATGCTCAGAGGTCACACCTGGTTCTGCACTAAGGGCTCACTCCTTGTGGTATCCAGGTAACCCTATGGGATGCTGTGGATCAAACCTGAACTGGCTGCATGCAAGGCCAACCCACCCCACACCCCCATCCTTGTTCTACTAGCACTCTGGAAGAGAATTTTCTTCTTCACTGAAGGATCCTGACCCTATGTAAGAAGCAGAAAAATATCTAGGTACATTTCTGTGTGTCTTCCTTGCTGACTCCAGCTGTTCTGCCCAAGACCCAAGAAGACTCTGACTTCCCTGCCCTCTGATGCCCACCCATGCCCCTCATTAGCTCCAGCAACCTTCAAAGCCCTACTGGCTTCAGCCCTGCAGCTGGCTGGGGCTGTTTCCTGAGCACAATTGTCTACATAAAGGACCCAATTTTCCCAGGGTTCTGGCTCGGGACCCCTGGACCCCTGAACCCAGGCGAGATCGTGCAGAAGAAAAGTGGCACCAGAGAAGCTTTTCCAGAACCGGGGGCTCTGGGTGGCTTTAATTTACAAAGGACATAAGGCACTTTCCAAATGGCAAAGGCCCCCGTAGGCTGGAGCTGGCTGTGTTCGAGTTGTGCAGGGAGGGGAATTGGAGCTTGGAGGCTGTTGAGGGGCAATGCTTCTGGAAAGTGGCAACTTGGCAGGGCCAACTCAGGACACAAGGCATCAGTTGTAGAACACAGGTCATGCTGCTTCCCTGGGCATGCCTGTGAAGGCACAGCACCAGGCTGCCCAAATCAGGGACATGGAAGAGACCGTTTCCTTCAGTCTGGCGGTGATTACAGGAGTGACTGAGGGGACAGGCAATGGCACAGGGGCATGAAGCGCAGGGTCTCAGCCACAAGCAGAGGGGCCATGAGACCTTCTCTAGTCTACCTGGGTGACAAGAGCCTGTGGGATGGGCAGAGGGGAACCCTGAGGGTGCAGGCACTGGGCCCAGGGGGGCAGAGGCCAGGTGTGAAGGTGCTGGGCTGGTAGGTGGCCACTCTCTGCTGCCCCATGGGCGATGTGACTTTGAGGCCCCACTCAGTCGTTGCCCCCGCAGATCTTGAGCAGGATCTTCCGGTAATCCCCTGAGGTATCTCCCTGGACACAAACATAGGAGTCCCATGAAGGCACTCAGCTGGTGCCCTTGTCCTGCCCCAGGATTGTGGGGGATGCCCACATACAGCTTCAGGCACATTGGACCCCAAAGACCTCAAATGTAGACAAGTTAGTGTGTGAGGGTAGAGGCCAGTGTTTCTCTGCCAGGCTCACATGCACCTCCACCCTCTCTTCTCCCCCCATGGGAAACCACAATCAGACATGGAAACAGATGTCACAGTGACAGGGACAGACCCAGGGCTCTGAGGCTGAGTCTAGTCCTAGGAGGTGAGAGGCGGGGCTAGAGCAGGGGTCCCCGTACCGTGATGTCGTGGTACAGTGACTTGCCGTAGAGACGTTTATACTCAGCTCGGATGTCCAATAGGTCAACCTCGCTACGTGACACCAGGATGCGGATCAGGGTCCGGTCCTTGGTCCCTGCACCCTGCAGGGTCCCCCCCACAGGAGCATGAGCTGAAGCCCCTTGGCTTCCCCAAGAGGGTACCCCCTCCATCCCCCTGCCCCAGGCAAGGCCACAGCCACAGCAGGCAAAAACTGGGGGTTCCATACCCTCATGGCCTTGTTGAGTCTCTCAGCGAAGAAGGCCGGGGTGTTCTTGAGACACTTCACTGTGGGGAACACAGGTGATGGTTTAGGGAGCCCTACAAGCTGTCTCAGCACACACACCCTACCCTTCCTGGGGCTCAGTTAGGCTCTTCACTGATGCAGGGGCAACAATGCAAGGAATAGGTTCCATGGGAGGGCTCAGAGACTGTCATGGAGGATGGGCAACTCTGCAAGTGTGACCTCACGTTGGTACCATTGAAAAAGTGTCAAAACACAGCCTTGGTGGACAGGAGATGGCTTCTCTCATGGAGTCTGTGAGGCTGGGATGACATCTAGTCCTTGCCTCAGCCCTGCCATGTTGAATCTGGGGCCCCCTCGCCCTGAGCTGAGCCTTGTCCTCTGCAGCAGAGGTTGTGCAGCTGGTGCAAGAAAAATCTTCCTGGGCCCGGAGAGATAGCACAGCGGTGTTTGCCTTGTAAGTAGCCGATCCAGGACCAAAGGTTGTTGGTTCGAATCACGGTGTCCCATATGGTCCCCTGTGTCTACCAGGAGCTATTTCTGAGCAGACAGCCAGGAGTAACCCCTGAGCACCGCTGGTTGTGACCCAAAAACCAAAACAAAGAAAATCTTC
>PVKC010053303.1:0-10147 GCA_004027635.1 Crocidura indochinensis
AAAAAAAAAAAAAAGAAACACATCTGAATAGTAAGAGCAAACATAGACTCAAAATTAAAGATTGGAGAGCAATCATTCAAACAACTCCCTTAATATGGATGGCCATATTAATATCAGATGACACAGACTCAAAAAGGCTCAACAAGTCTATAAAAGACAGAGATGGGAATTTCTTATTAATCAAGGGATGTGCACACTAAGAAGAAATCACACTGCTAAACATATATGCACCCAATGATGGGGCAGCAAAACACTTAAAACAACTGCTGATAAACTTGAAGATATTAATAGCAATACAATAAGAGTGAGAGACTTCAATACCACCTTATCACCCCTTGATAGGTCAACAAGACTAAAGCTTAACAAAGATATACCCGCTCTAAAGGGAAAAAAATAAAAGAGAGTGACTTAGTATATATATATATATATATATATATATATATATATATATATATATATATATATAAAATCAAGAGGATAAAACTGGTCCTACCTTATTTTCAGATGATAAAGCACTGAAAATAGAGAATTACAAGCAGACATGGAGACGATCTGGAAATTAAACAGCTTACTGTTAACTACAGAGGAAAGGATAGATATAGAATAATCTCACTCATTTGTGGGATATAAGAAAAACAAGAGATAGTATAGTAACAACATCCAGAGACAATAAAATTAAGGGTCAAGAGGTCTGGCCCAGGGTAGGAAGTTCACCACAAAGAGCAGAAAGCAGTGAGTGCAGTTAGATACAAAAGGATATACTAGGATGACAGTCGGAACTGATCACTCTGGATAAGCTCTTGGCGCTGAAAGGGGAGAAAGTAAGGTGCAGACCACAGTGTCAAATGGAAAAAAGAGTGAGAGAGATGCAAATTGCCTTCCCTAAATACAAGTGAGGGTGGGGTGGGGAATAAAAAGGAAATGGGGAACATCTCTGACAAGGATGGTGTACATTGTATGTATGACTGAAACCCAACAATGAACAATTTTATAATCACTGTTCTTAAATAAAGTAATTTTAAAAAAATAACAGAGAAAAATAATTACCTTCAAGTCCTAGTAACCCATGATATGCCCTTAATCATTTATACATACATTTCCATACTATGTTCCTCATCTATCTAGTCTGTTCAATATATTCATTTCTCTGCAGCACAACTTGTATATCAATACCACTTTGCATCAATCCAGAACTAAATATATTAATTTCAAGAGAAAAAATTAAAAGAGAAATAAGACACATACCTAATTAGAAGAGGCTAAAGACAGTTACACTAATAACTGCTAAATGATACATACATATTTATTCATTACTATTATTTTTCAGCACATAGCTAAAACTTTTTATTCCAGATGAATAAATCTATACTTGAGACTACATGAACAAATCTAATTATCTACAATTTCTCTTAAGAGACTGCTATTTCATTATTCTCTAAATACCTACTTATTATGAATAATAAATTTAACATATATTGTAAAGCAAGTTTTTATTCATACAAATTAAAATCAATAACCTACTAACCCCTTTAAACAAGTATCTATCTGAAGAACAAAAACAAAGTACCTGTATTCACTGCAGTACTAATGTATTATAGCCAAGACACAGGAATAACCTAAATGTGTTCAGTGGCACAATGCATAAAGAAAATGTGGTACGTGTAGACAATAGAAAATACAGCCATGAGAAATAATAAGCTTGCCTTATGCCACAACATTAATAGAACTGGAGAGGGTTGTTCTAAGTGAAATAAGTCATAGGAAGACAAATATTTGAAACCAAATCACTGTGTTTCTATTTTTAATCTTATCTTAAGTCCTAATAAACTCCATAAAGCTTTATAAGAACTAGTTGTATTTTAATATATAATAATGTCCCTTACAGTTACTGTACTTTTGTTTTCCTATTATTCCAACTTTTCAATAATGATATGTACATTTAAATTTTTTGATGTAGAACCACTAAATTGCTCAAAATTTAAATTCTAAAAATATTAAATTCACAGGGCTGGAGCAGTGACACAAGTGGTAAGGTGCCTGACTTGTGTGCGCTAGCCTAGGATGGAACGAGTTTTGATCCCACAGCATCCCATATGATCCCCTAAGCCAGGAGCAATTTGAGTGCAAAGCCAAGAGTAACCCCTGAGCATCACTGGGTATGGCCCAAAAATCAAAACTAACTAAAATAAAAATATTAAATTCTAAAACTCAATATTGAGAATTATTAATCATTATTGTCTATAAATGAAATCTGATTGTCATAGATTTTTCAAGAAGCTGTTTATGACTTTTGTAGATCTCCTATTTTTTAATCAGCAGTTTAACAGAAGACCCCTAAATTTAGCAATCCATGGGAACCATTCATGTCCTGTGTCTATATACATTACATTTAATTCACTGTAGTAAAAATGCTCAACAAATTCACTAACATTTGAGAAAGGGTGTATCATTTTAGCTTACAGGAATGAGAAAAAGAAACAGAGGTGGGAGTGGAAAGGAAAAAAATAGGAACTACCCCCCCCAATAAAAAGTAAATAAAAAATAAGGAAGGGAAGGAAAGATAAGAAATGAAGAGCTCATCTTTACTACTCAGTTCTCTTTCCCTAACTTTGCTAGCACTAACCAACTAAAGATATGACATATAAATATCAACTGCTGCACTATATACACACCAGGCTTTTTAGTGATTGTGAAAGGAGATATATATATATATATATACTGTTATTTTGTATGGTTGAGGAGCAGATCTCCTTTCACAATATATATATACCTCAGTATATATATATATATATATATATATATATATATATATAAAATATATTGCCATGAAGACATAGCACCTAAACTGTTATATATGTATACATATATATTCATTAATATGCAATGTCTCATGAAACATTTTAGCACATATACAAATATATATCACAGATATATATCAAGTGTTATTTTGTATATAGAAAATATACTTCTTATTGTGAATAATAATAAACTGCTACACTAATCCATATGCCTACTCTTCTGTCCATTCAATATTTATTGAATGATGACTATGCTCTAATATCTGGTAAGAAAAGTATACGTATATTTTACAACTTTTCTTTGACTATTATTGGACATTTCCCTTCAATATGGACTACTTGGCCATTATTTAACTTAATATTAAAAATAAAGTCTGGGGTCATGGACCCGAGTTCAATTCTCAGCATCCCATATGGTCCCCTGAGCCTGTCAGGAGCGACTTCCGAGTGCAGAGCCAAGAGTGCTGCAGGGTGTGACCCAAAATCCAAAAAAATAAAATAAAACAAAGTCTGAATTCTAATTCAAATAGTTAATTTAGGAGAAATTTAAATGTTATATTAAGTTCTTTGCTTTATTAGCATTTGGTATGCCTGTATGTCAGATTGGTTGAATCTAATTGTATGTATTTATTATGGGAAGAAAATATTTTTAAAAAATACATTTATAAATAAAATTCCAGCAACATAACTAAAAATTCTTAAATATCCTCTAGACAAAATTATACTAGAGTAATTAAAGAGAAATGACAACAATAAATAGATGAGTATGGCTTAACAACAGCCTTTTCTGACTATGCCTGGATAGCAAAATTATTATTCAAAGAAATATAAAATAAAATCTATTGTGCAAATTTAATAAAAACTGAAATATTGTAAATAAGGCACTACAAAATTTAAACTACAGTGTTATTCACATGTCTTCTTATACTGTCAAAAAATCATCACAAGACTTTACACCAGAGCCAAATGAATTCAAATTTTTGAATTCATGAAGTACATAATAGAAAAATGCAATTGTGATATAAATTATTGTTTATTGGTTCATGTAGGCTACAAAAACATGACTGACATTTCATCTGGTCCACCATCTAAAAGGTTAATTCTTATTTCCTGCTTCAGATTTTACTCTAGGTGAACCGTTGTGGGCAGATTCTATTTACCTATTCTGAACAAACCACGAACTGTTTCATTGCTCACTCTTACTGTTAAGAACATATTGACTTGCTGCCTGCTCTGCTGTTTAATTCATTTATGCTTAGAGTCAGGCATGAAGACAGAATTTTAAATGTGACATTTGCAGGCTGTTAGGTCATTTAAGCTCTGACAACACCAGGGAATTCCTGACATATAAACCGGACCTGATTGCTAAGCACAGAGAAGCTTCACAAAGGGGGTAAATTTCTGACCATTTCTTTATAATTTCTCAGAATTTAAATACTACATTTAACACTTAAAAATGCATTTGACAAGCTCAAACTGGCACTGCTAATCATATCAACTAAATAAAAATTATTTTGATTGACAAAGATATATGAAAAGATTCAATAACTGACATTCATTAAACATCTGAGAAATACTGACATTTAGAAGCTTCTTTTATAATCTACAGATTCTGAAAAAGCTGGTAGGTCAAAAGGCATTGCCAACAATCCATAAAAATGCTTAAGATTCACAGTTGGAGAGAGAGTACAGGGGTTAAAGCCTTGCCTTGTAAGTAAACAATCCTGGTTCAATCACTAACATAGTGCAGAACAAAAAGGAAACCCCTTAGAAGGGGTAGATTTCTTTTATATGTCAAAATTATGACATACATTATTTCCTTTTATTTGTTATTACGTTGATATTGGGATCATCCAAAAGTACCTAGATTATCAATGTATACTTCCATATGCAAAAAACCTGCTCTACCTTCAAAAATCTAAGTTTATATACTTAATATATACAGCCTTTTCTCATATAATGTAGATATCTGAGTCATCTCGGAACTGGAAATATAAAATTAGTCACACATTTAGAATTAAACTTAATAAGAGGCTATAATGGGGTGGTGTGGAAATTGTGGGGAAAAAATCGTTTCACTTTGGATACTCAAAAAAAAATCACAGAAATTATATTTTTGAGCTCTTTTTCCTAATCAATGACAAGTACTATGTATAATGGTTCAAATGAAAGTTTTCTAGAATTAAGTCTTGTTGGGTAATGTACCAAAAGAAAAATTCTGACTTTACCCTCTATTTTATATAGTAAGAATTCTATTGCACAGTAAGTAGCCTTTTAATATTGTGCTTACAATGAAACTTCCAACAGTAATAGGTGGAGTTTAAATAGGGATAGACAGCCTGAAATGTCTTTCAGCTATAGCATATTGATTCTGAAAAACCTAACAAAAGCAATTACTTTTCAGAGATTAAAAATCTTGTTTCTTTCAAAAGAATAAAATGGAAAGCAAACCTGGTGTATTATCTGAGCTACAGGAAGTTGTTCAGCATATTTTAGAGGTTCTATTAGTTCCTCATTCATCCAGTCTTCCTCATGGCTGAAGAAAAGGAATAAAAAAAAATACAAAGCAAAGGATGAATATATAATATGACAAATATCCAAATAGGCAATATACTTTGAATCAGTATTAATCAACAATCTATGAAAACCATATCAATTACATTAATTACTATTTTAAGTAAAACACGCAAAGGTAATAGTCTCAGATTCTTTGTTTTGTTTTTATTTTTGAGGCACACACGGCAGCACTCTGGGGTTACTCCTGACTCTGCACTCAGAAATTACTCATGGAAGGATCGGGGGCCATATGGAACGATGGGGATTGAACCTGGGTCGACTTTGTGCAAGGTAAATACCCTACCTATTGTGCTATATCACTCTGCCCCCCCCCCAAAAGTATCAAATTTTGTAATTTTTAAAAGTAATAACTGTTTCAGGGTGAGCTTTTTTATTAATCAAGCCATCTTCAAAACTTATCATCAACAATATTAAAGCCTTTTCTTTATCAGCAACAGTCCCCATTTTGTCCTTTACATATAGATGTACTTAGTTGCGTTTTGATCGTATAATGTTCCAGCACCATCCCTTCACCAGTGTTCATTTCCCACCCCAGACATTCACTCTCATTACTTACCCCCACTTAAAAACTGCCTCTATGAAAGACACTTTTCTGTCTCTGTCTCCTTTTTTTTCTTTTTAGGCACTGTAGTACACAATACTGTTACTGAAGGGGTATCATGAATATTGCTTTACTTCATTTAAATTTCCAGTTTTGTTCAGACTATTATTGTAAGAGCGTTTCCTTCTCTGAATTAACTGCACTTCCCATTCATCATTTCTATTTTCTTGGGGTAGTATTCTTATACTATGAGGTGTTTTTTTTTGCTCATTTGTATCTTGCAGATGAATGTAATGTGATCATTCTTTGCCAATATCTCTCTCCCTCTGACTTATTTCACTCAGCATTATACTCTCCAGGTCTATCCATGCATAAGCAAATTTTATGACTGCATTTTTCCTAATAGTTGCATAGTATTCCACTTGTATACCACAGTTTCTGTATCTATTCATTTGTTCTCAGGTACTTGGGTTGTTTCCAGATTATGGTTTTTATGAATAGTACTTCAGTGGACATAGGAGTATAGACACCTCTTCTGCATTGTGGTTTAATGCTCCTACACTATATTCACAGAAGAAGTATTGCTAGGTTGAATGGAAGCTCAATGTCTAGGCTCTTGAGGAATATCTACATTGTTTTCCATAAAGGTTGAATCTGTTGACATTCCTAGCAACCCCTTTTATGTTCTAATCAATTGCCTCAATCTATCTATCTACTGATCACCACAAGTAGAGTCCTAGATTGATTTTTTTCCTCCATCACTTCCCTGTTGAACCAACCACCAATTCCTTCATTGTCAACTTGTCATTCAAACAATTAATTTATTCGGGCTGGAGCAATAGCACAGTGGTAGAATGTTTTGTCTTGCACGCAACCAATCCAGGACAAACCTGAGTTAGATCCCAGACATCCCATATGGTCTGCCAAGCCAGGAGCAATTTCTGAGCGCAGAGCCAGGAGTAAACCCCTGAGCAACACTGCCGGGTGTGACCCCAAAACCAAAAAAAAGAAAAATGTTACTTAAACATAACTAAATAGATTTTTACCATCTTGAAACCAAAATTCAATACTTATTTTTATAACCACATTTACTATGTTTAATAATGCCTGCTGAATAGTTTATGAGTATTATATGATTTATAATAACAATAAATCTGAGGCTATTTTATATGAAAATTTTTGTTTAATATCTACATTCACAGTTAGATGCAGATCAAAAATAAAAATAAATTAATAGAATTTATTAAATATCAAAAAGAAATTCTACCAAGATGTTGAAAATAACACACTAAATGGTAGAAAAACTTTAGACACTGTGTATCTGAGAAAGAATCTATAATAACACTACCTAAATACTACAACTCAATAGTAAAAATACAAATAATAAAAAATTTCCTTCTCATCAAGTAAGTTTCCAAATGATACTGATTTATGTTTATTCATTTTGCTGTATTTGCAATGGAAAAGAATATCATGTCTGCGAAGTATAGTTTGACACCAGTGACTTCATTCTGTTAAGGCAGCAACAATTTTAATAAATATCTGAAAAAATAATAAAGTAATTCTGAGTTTAAGCATAAATATAAAAGAGACATCTCATTGTTTATTACATATAGGTAATAATAGTATGAAGGATAGAATAGATTTTATTCACACAATGTCTTTTTGGTCAATATGGAACCTACATATACATTGAAAATGTAGCAAGAGTGATTTTCTTTAGTGAAAAGTAATTGTAAGAAAAAAAAATTCCCCACTCTCTCTTTCCTCTCTCTCTCCCCCTTCTCTCTCCCTCTCCTCTCCTCTTCTCTCCCCACCCCACTCTCTCTCTCTCTCAAAGGAATTCTCAAAGAGAGAAAAAAAGGAAAAAAATTCCAAATATATTTCTATATTAACAGTTTATCTGAACCATTTTAAAGTAAGGTACAGTAATCATAGTCCATATTTAAACATTTAAGTGAGGGGCCGGCGAGGTTGCACTAGAGGTAAGGTGTCTGCCTTGCAAGCGCTAGCCAAGGAAGGACAGCAGTTCGATTCTCTGGTGTCCCATATAGTCCCCCCAAGCCAGGGGCAATCTCTGAGAGCTTAGCCAGGAGTAACCCCTGAGCATCAAAGGGGTATGGCCAGAAAAAAAAAAAATTAAGTGAGCATAAAGTATGCATAAGTTTGAAAACAATTTTGTTTCTTGCAATTGAAGTATTATGGACATATATTAGCTTTATATGCAAAATATGATTTGACATATGCATACAATGCAAAACAATATTTTAACTATAGTTTTCATGTTGTCTTAGCACTTTTAAAAGTCTGCGATTTAAAATTATTGCTTACAGGCCTCATACTATACACATTCTTGTAACTTTATAACTGGAAATCTCTTCTTCTTGATCCCTTTTAGTTCACTTACCAAACCTCTTCCCCTCTAGTAAATATTCTTTGTTCTCTGTATCTATTTTTGTCTTCTTTTTTTCTCAGAACCCTCATGTAGCAAATATTACTTGTCTTTTTTTTGGGGGGGGTTCTCACCGGGCAGTGCTCAGGGGTTACTCCTGGCTCCATGCTCAGAAATTGCTCCTGGCAGGCACGGGGGACCATATGGGGCACCAGGATTCGAACTGATGACCTTTTGCATGAAAGGCAAACGCCTTACCTCCATGCTATCTCCCGGGCCCCACTTGTCTTTTTTTTTTATTTTATTTCATTTCAAGATATTTCATTGATCTTATTTTACCTGACATAATGCCCCAAGTCTATCATGTCATTGCAAAAGATAAGATTCCATTTTTGTGGCTGCATAGTATTCCAACATGCATCTTGCTGATAGAGGCCCCTCCCCAACTGTGTTTAAGATTGCAGGGGCAGTACCAGAGAGATAACACAGCAGTAGAGCATATTCAGGACAGTGGTTTGAATCCAGGCATCCCACATGGTCCCGAGCCTGCCAGGAGTGATTTCTGAGCACAGAGTCAGGAGTAGCCCCTGAGCACCACTGGGTGTAACCAAAAAAAAAAAAAAAAAAAAAGATTGCAGGGGCAACTCCAAGTAATAACTGACTCAGTTGGCCTAACATTACTAGGGACCACCATGGCCACCCTGCGGTGGCTGGGGACACCAGAGCTGTAATCAATGCAGGTAATGAAGGAGGAAATTAGGATCTCATACAGAGTCAGAAATCAAGCTTGGAGGTCTGAACATACATTCCATCCCCCTGAGTTATCTTCCCAGCTCCTCACATATTTACTACCACTCATTTGTTCAGAGATATGTAGATCATCACCATCTCTTGGCTATTAAAAACAATACTGCAGGGGCCAGAGAGATAGCCTGGTGTTGCATTTGCCTTGCATGCAGAAGGATGGTGGTTCGAATATTGGCATTCCATATGGCCCCCCAAGTCTGCCAGAAGCAAATCCTGAGCTGAGCATAGAGCCAGGAGTAACCCCTGAGTGCTACCGGGTGTGGCCCAAAAACCAAAATCAAACAAACAAACAAACCAATACTGCCATGAACATAAGGATGTGTGTATCTTTTCTGATTAGTGTTTTCATTTTGTTTGTATAAATATCATGGGCAGTATAGTCCCCACACCAACAAAAGCAAAATCAATGGATCATAAGATAGCTTTATTTCTAACATAAAAATTATTTTATTTATTTTAATTTATTTATTTTAGGTACCATGATTTACAAGATTATTAATAACAGCAGGGTTTCATGCAAAAATACAACCCTCCACCCTCCACTATCAGCTTCCCTTCATCAACATTGTCCCAGTATCATTCCCATCCCCCTTCCCTCCATTATCTTATTTTCACCTCTAATTCCTCCAACAGTGATAAAAAAAAAAAGCTCATTCTCAGTGTCAATGTCTTTGCAGTACTATTTCCTTATTTGTTTCTTGTAGCATTATTCATAATAGCCAAAATTACTAAATCAACCCAAGTGTCCAAGAACAGATGATGGGATAAAGAAACCAGGCATACATCGGAAAACTACTAGTCTATCAGAAAAGATGATGCCAAAGAGCCTGAGTAAAGCCCTTGCCTTGTACAAGACTCACCCAGGTTCAATTCCTGGCACTACAATTGGTATTCTAAGCCTCATGAGGAGTGAGTTTTGAGTACTACTAGGTGTGTCTCCCTGCAAGGAAAAGGAAAGGTAAAGGGGAAGGGAAGGGAAAGGAGAAGGGACAAAAGAAGGGAAAAGGGTAAGGAGAAGGAAAAGGGTAAGGA
>PVKC010053304.1:0-10144 GCA_004027635.1 Crocidura indochinensis
TCCATCTGCTGGAATTTAGCAGGGCCATGCACAGGGCTAGTTAACATTGCTGTCGTCCTGCACTGACAGATAGGGCCTTATGGGATTCGCTGGGGAAGAACAAAACTGTGTTAATATTGCCCCAATTGCAGTCATCCTTCAGCATTTCTACAAGACCCAGACTTTACAATCTCACCTGCCAGAACTCTGAACCAAAAAGTATATCTGAGCCACTGAGCTTGAAGGTTACCTTTCCAAGTATCATCTATTATCCTGCGTTATCACTAAACAGAAAATGGACTCGGTCAAGCTGCCCGAAGCAATGAAATGCCTGGGCTGCCACTTGGGCCATTTATACTGGAAGAAAGATATTGAAAACCCCATCTCCCTATCTAACCCAGCATGATCCTTTTATGTGCAATTATTCCCCCTGTTTGGCATGAAATTCAAATAAATGTTTAGAAATGCTGGAACGTCCAGATGAAAGCTGTAATTAATGTATCAATGGTTTCCCTCTAAAGGGCATGCAATCAAAAAGAAGAGCCAACATATTAGCGCAATTAATGGGAATTATACAGAGTTGTGAGGACAATGGGTTTACATTCTGATCTCAAACATTCTCAGAGTGTAGACACTGTCAGGTCAAGATCTGTTGTGGCTAGAACCCAAACTGATTAAAATTCATGGTTTATGAAGGGCATCACACATGCAGAGTGAACTTTGCAAATAATAAAATACAAAAGACAAGGTCCTGCCACATGGAACTTAAAATCGGCACAATATGTAAACTAAACAGCAGATGGGAGCTAAGTATTCAATCAAAACAGTGAAGACAGGGAGGGACACTAGTCTTAGGCAAGGAAAAGAACTTTGGAAGATAGAAATAGAATCAAGGTCATAAGCACAAAGAGTGGCCCTCTGAACCTACCAACTGAGTCCTCCGTAATGCCTCTCAGCATGGCGGTAGAGACCCAACCTAGGGAACAGCTGGGTTCCCTACAGGCCAAATACAAATAGTGTGTTGAAAACTTCCTTGTCTCATACATATTGATTCTTGGAATTGCTCTACTCCTTCTCCTGGAGTAGGGGTAGCTCAAGGGCAATCTCTGTTTTCGTCTTACCCCTCAGCCCAATGCCTGATAGATTAATGTCCATGCATTGTCATAAGTTTACCCTCATCAGAGTGAAACATGAAAGTAGTGAGTCTTGACAAAGATTCAATATTAGTAAATTTTTGAGAGGCCCTCTATCCTCTATCCCATTATCTTCTAGACCCAGTTTTTGGATCTGGTCCTCAAGGACAAGAATTCTAAGTCAGTTTTTCTAAGTCAGAATCTCCCAACCTAGCTATCTTATTTGAGCAAATTGTTACCACAAATGCCAGTAATCAGTCTGACCAATTCAACCAAATTCCTGCTAGGTCCTTAGCATTAAGTTCTCTACTTCCTTAATCATTTTTCATCCACTTACTCACACACCGCTTCCTGCTATAAATCCCTTCTTCTGTTATAGTCAGCGTTGAGCCCAATTGCTTCCTTTCCTGCAACACCCCACCACAGTAGTCTTTTGAATAAAATTGTTTTTGCCATCTTTAGCCAGAGTCAGAATAATAATTTTTAACAGTACAAATCTGATTGTGTGGGCTTGAATGGATCTTTTATTCCTGGATAGAGTTGATGTCATTTTCGTCTTTTGAACCTTGCTGTCTATTAAATGCCTGTCCTGATCAATTGAACTCATACAGCCATAGCAGTTAGTGGGAGTGGGAGGAAAAAAGAATCCTTATTATTCTGATTTGCATTTCTAAGCATGATAAATATGGTGCCAGAGCAACAGTAATAAGGCGTTTATCTTATATGCAGCAGAGTTGGGTTCTATCCTCAGCATCTCATATAGTTCCTCAAGCCAGGACTGACCCTGAGCACAGAGCCCTGATGGGTATAACCCAAAAACCAAACCAGTAAATAAATAAATAAATAAGCAAATAAATAAACATGAGAAATAGACCTGGTAGTACCATCCAGAGATCATACCAGAGAAAAGGTCCCTGCCCTGCCTCCTATGAAGTCTGGACACATATCTCTACTAATGAGAAAAGACTGTGAGAACTAACACATTTACATGATTTAGGTCCAATCTGTCAGCTCTCTTGCAGAGGGATTTTCAAGGCTCTCTAAAATAGTTCCTGATTAGCATACCCAGCAGTGATGTTGCTTTGAAATTTTTAAGCCGTCCATAAAAGAGATTCTCTCAGGAACTGGAGCAATAGTACAGGAAATAGGACACGTGCCTTACATTCAGCCAAGCAGGGTTCAATCCTTGGCATCCCATACAGTACCCCGAACACTATCAGAAGTAATTCTTGAGTGCAGAGTCACAACTAACTCCTGAGCATCATGGGATGTGGCCCAAAAACTAATTAAATAAATAAGTAAACTAGAGATATATTGTTGTAAAGCAGGCTTTAAGATGGACTTGGACGGAGAAGCCTTGGTCAGCCATCCCAGGCCACATGTCTTCAATCCCCACTAACCGTCAGGTCTGGAGATTCATGAGAGCAGTGGGTAGAAATCTCACTCACAGGCAGGCTTCAGGAAGTAACAGCTTTATTCATACCCTAGCCACCACATGTGTGACCTACATCATAACCAATTAAGCAGCCAGCCATTCTTAGCTAGCCTTGCGTCTTAACTTCTCTCAGCCATCTTTCCTCTCACCTCCAAGCATAAGGCCAAAGGGCCAAAGGCCAAAAACCCAATCCTCTGGGTCAAAACCCTTAAGTACCTTTCCAAGACCCCTCCCAGGAAATGGGCAGGATCTTGCAGGTAAAGTAAACGTAATATCCGTTCCCAAGACCCCGCCCAGAAATGGGCGGTTCTCAGGTAGATACCTGTACCCCAGAGTGGATCTATAATATATATCGTCAGGACAAAAGCCAATGCCATTCTCAACACCCTATCTGGAAATGATTCCCTTGTAATCTCTGGCTTATGCCAGTACTTTTTTTTTCTGAAAGACCTCCATCTTTCAGGCCACTGAAGGAAAGTTCAATTTTTATTCTCATTTCAGTGACACTCAAAGCACACATACACAAGGAGGCTAGAGAGACAGTACAGCCAGTAGTCTTTCACGCAGCCAAATTAGGTTCAATCCTTGACCCTCCATTTGACATGCTGAACTTTAACAGAAATAACCTCTAAGTGTAGAACTAGGAGCAAGCCCCTACCACTGCCAGATATGGCTCCCAAACCAAAAGCAAACAAACACAAAAATAGTACATGAAAATTGTAAAGATGGAAAATGACATTATTAAAACTTCCTTTCAAATTTCAAGTATGAAAGCCTGGGAGTTATTTTTTTTTCATCTCACTCACATCTCTGTAAAACCTTTAGTCACGCTGAGAAAAAATAAATAATAACTCTTCAAGGATATTTGTCCTCTGTGATAGCATCTACATTAAACATTGATGAAAGGAAGCAGAGAGAGAGCAATGTTTAGCCTTGGTTGTGAATGGCTGTAGGAACTAAAAATAGATGAACATTGTGATAGAGGTAGGGCTCATGCCTCAAGAAGGAGTAGGAATAACACGGTTCTTGAGGTTCCCTTTATGAATTCAGTAAAGAAATATACTCATCACCCATGTGTAGATGCACAGGTGCTACTTTGGGTGGAGAAGCCCACCATAAGGTTATAGAACCCACCATAAGTTTATGAGAGTCCACCATAAGGACATCAGCTCTGAAATGATTGCTGACAATACTATTTAAAAAAATCTAATTCATTTTTTTCCTAAACGTGGTCCTAATTTTCTATCATCCCCCTATGGGCCCACTTACATGCATGGGTCCTTATTGGTCCTGTGAATTTGATTCTGGAGAATTCAAAGTATGTGGAATGATGACTCTCCAATATGTCTCTCCAGTTCCTGAACTCAGGCCTAGTTCTTTCCTAGATATCTGCTGCTCATGCTACTTACATACTTTACCACATTGGCACCAGCATGTAGCACCCATAGTTTACAGTTGAATGTGGTTAAATGAACACAAATCACAATGCTAACTAGCATTTTGTGGAGCTAGGGTTCATCCTGGCTACTCTTGTAACAAGAACAAAACTCAGTTGCATCCTTCCCCACACCCCCAGACCTAAGAGAGTCTATCCATTTAATCCCTGATATTTGCAGTTCACTATTGCTGCCAGTGAAATTCAAGGTTGTATGGGCATGGGCTACATGCCAGCATCCATGCTCACTAAGAGCAAAACTATTTGATGGCTCCTTAGCTCCCCAGGCCTCCTCTTTTTAAGTCCCTTAGTCTAGGCTAGGGTAAAGGGCAACTGAGTTTGCATTCTGAGAACTAACCTCACTCTACAAGTCTCATACTTTGTCATGGAAACCTCAACTCACTTTCATAATGATGTACTTCCCTTGACTTCACAGCCCCACATGGGCCAACATCAAGTCCCCCAAAGCATGCATTTCTCAATCTATCCGTTCATCCTGCTACATACACTTGCTACAACATGTATATGAGAGACCAAAGCAGAAAATAGGTCTTTTAAAAGATCTGTTAGGGGGAGAGAGAGCTCTCGCCCTACTCACCCCCTTCCCTTTTAGCCTTGTTACCCCTTCCCAAGGCTAAATGCTAGTTTTACCTGATGGTCAGACCAGCTCACAGCTGGGAGGCCTCCGTGGTTGCTAATTAAAGTTGCCTGGGAAGTTGTGAGAGAGGATCAGCAACAGAAAGAACAGGAAGAAGACACTGCAGGCAGAGAAAGATCAGAGACAGCATGGATGCAGAGGCTGTTTAGCTTAAGAAACCACACATAGTGGTTAAGGCCTTATAATAAAGCTTCATTTCTCCTGAAATCTGACTGCTGTGGATCATTTCCTCGCTGTTATCTTGAACCCTCAGACTTGTTTGCCTAAATGGGCAGCAGGCACCAGGCCGACTCCATGCACCTTCAAGGATTCTATAATTAATATAGCCTCTGCTGTGCACATTAAAAGCCACTGATGATAGCTTCAATGCTTCCTTTAGGCAGATAGAGAAATAAAGGCCCAGGAAAGAAAATGACTGACTCAAGAACACATAGTGAGTGAGAAGGTAATAGACATTTTTCTGTTTCTGGTATCAGTCCCTGGAACTTCCAGGTACTCAGCAAAGGGGAAGAAAAGAGATTTATCTGGGAATGATCTCCTCACAGAAACACTTCATCAGGCTTTATAGGTGCCTCCAATTTGCTCTTTCTTGCAGAGAGCTGCTTCCAAGCATGTTCTCATTCTCCTTTCTGAAATGATACCCTCATCCCATTCCTTCAACTTTTCTGCAGGCTTGATACTATTCCCAATTTCCTATCTTACTTACTTTTTGTAGTTCCTCAATGTATCTGTCATCTCTTTGTAACTAGTTCCTTTGCAACTACCAAATTTTCTATAGATTATAATTCAAGTGCACATTAATATTATTAAAGCACAGAGATTTGACTATACTATGATCTATTATTTATGTATGTAAAATGCTATACATGCATATCCATAGAAAGATCCTACAAGAATATACAGACAACTGTCACTAGTGAGAACTTCTGGGAAATAGCGTTGTTTAGCTAAAATGGACCACCAGACTCGTTTTATATGGAAATTTATAAGATGTATGCTAATTGAGGTCTTTCAAATAAAAATGAGTTCATATTTCTTTCCAAACATACAAAGGGGCCAGAGAAATAGTAGGGAATGTAGGATGTTGCTTTGCATGTGCAGACCCAGGTGGTCCCCTGAATACCACCAGAGTAATTCCTGAGTGTAGAGTCAGGAGCAACCCCTGAACATGACCAGGTGTGGGCCTAAAACTAACAAAAAGGAAAACAAATACAGAGACATCTGAAGATGGAGAATTGCACACCTGTGACTGCACTCAGTTGCTAAGAGAAGAGCAAATTCTGAACAGCCAGTCAGACCTCTTCACAAAGAATATCTTTATTCTGGGAGCTCTATTCTGGTGACCTCCTCTATTTGAGATGCCATCATGACACTAGCAGTCTGTTTTGGTTGATCCCCTGTATTTCCCACTGAGAGAACACGTGAAAAACATGAGTATGTTAGCTTCATCTGATCTGATACAAAAGTTTTGAGGTTTGACACTGCAAAGCCCAGGAGTCTGGTCAGAGAACAGTTACAGCATCAGAACTAGAAGTCAGTGGAGAGACAAAAGGAGAGTGAGCAAGTTTTTAGAGAGATAAATGAAGGCCAGTATAATGTTCCTTTCCTTACCTGCTAATGTGCCATTTCAGCTGTGTTAATTCGGAGGAGTTTAAAATTTCGGAAATAACAGAAGGCAAGGCTTACATAAATTTCTGATGAAGATATCACACCCTGCGGCTGGAGAGATAGCATGGAGGTAAGGAGTTTGCCTCGCATGCAGAAGGGTGGTGGTTCGAATCCCGGCATCCCATATGGTCCCTGAGCCTGCCAGCAGCGATTTCTGAGTGTAGAGCCAGGAGGAACCCCTGACAGCTGCTGGGTATGATCCAAAAACAAACAAAAAAAGAAAAAAAGAAAAGAAAATATCACTCCCTGAGCCATACCTAGGCTGAGCATTTGCAAGAAGTGCCTAATAGGAAAGAAAGAAATGTCAGGGGCCAATTCATAGTTGTCCCAAAGAAAGCCATACTCCAGTCAGCAGTCACCTCCATATGTGAGATGATTTCCACTTCCAGCAGGATCAGGATACCTGATTTCCTTACCTTAGGTGGCTAAATTCAAGATCGGCTGTCCCCTGGTGCCTGTCATCAACATGCACCTCATCAAAGCAGGTGCAGAATACCTGTGGGTGCCCAACAGAACTAACACGGCTAATGAAGATGCACAAGGTTGTATATTTGGATATTTCAAATATAAATACATTTCCCCTCTGTTGCTGTTTCATAGAAAAGTAAAATCATATTTCACAACTGCACAGAGCTTTAAATAAGAACTGCTAGGATGGTTGCCGCATAATTCAAACAAGCAAGGATGAAACTAAACAACCTTATTTATGCCATACAATCAAATTATAAATTATGCAAAGATTTCAGCATCTGCCAGTCGCACAGTTCTTCTTTTCTGTATGCAGCTTCAAGGTTTACACTAAAAGGGATTCTCATGTTTCTTTGATTGCCTGGCCAGTAATACAGGTCAACTGAGTTCCTGCTTGTACGCCTTTCATGGCAATCACTTGCCAGAAAAATGAATAGGGTGCTAAATAAATTGCCATTCTTTAGCAGGAACCCAGAAAAACAAGCAAGTAAAAACAACTAAATGTGTTTCACACAATAGGTGCAAAGGTGTGAGATAGCATGGTTAGACTATGATAATGTAGTTGGAAAGAGAAAAGAGGAATTGCCTAGATCAAGCCTGTATGGTAGTTTTCTAACTGTAAAAAAAAAAGAAAAGAAAAGAAAAAGAAAAAGAAAAGAAAAGAAAGGAAAGAAAAGAAAAGAAAAGTTTAGACTTAGGGTCAAACTTATGCAAAGGCCTTGTGGCTTCAAATTTGCTGAAACAGTCAGTAGGTAAATTGTTTTCAAGCCACAGAATTAAGTCCTATCCTGCAGATCAAGGAGCCCTAAAAGGGCCTCAAATTGTAGAGTAACAAGGTCAGATGGACAGTTTCCCGCAGTTGGGATGGAAACTGGTCCAGCAGGTTGTCACAGTATTAAAACCATAAATGAGAGTAGGAATAGCAATGAAGTATAGAGTACAGTCTCCATCACAGCACTGGGAATAAAGAACAACATCAAAAAATATTGGCCTTCATTTCTTCTCTCTTCTAGAAAGTTCAAAGAAATCTGTTGATGTTTGCCTCTTTAATCTTTTCTAAAATCTCTGAGAGATGGGGTGAGGAAAATATCACTCCATCAGCACTCACTAAAGGATTCTGAGACCTGTGTGTGTGACTCCCTCACCCAGAGAGCTTTGAGTTTTGACATTTTCACCCACTCCTTTTTGTGTTATAAGACCCTGACACCAGAGCACTTGGGTGGAGACACGATGTAAAGAAAGGCCACAGATCCAAATAGCAGAGAGTCATATTGTACTGAAACTGTCCCAAAATATAGATGACTTGTAATAAACAAACAAGCTAAACTAAAATAGAAAACTTTGGGTCCAAGAGAGAAATAAGATAGAAACAGAGACAAAAATTGAATTGTCTTCCTATAACCTAAAGATGATGACATTTGACATTTGGCTCTATGTTTTTCTGGTCTTATGTGCACAGCAAAGTCAAGATCAAAATGAATATGCAATTTAGTACACCAATGAATTTTTATCCTACTGGAAGTAGAGTAAAATATGAGAAAATGTTTAAGTAAAAATAGAAAGGAAAATTGACTGCAATTTGCTATGATAATCAAGCTCTGAAGAAAAAAAACCTGCATGTACGTGAAGGTCATTTCTCTAGTCTCTCTTCTAATCTCCTCTCAAGTAGGAAAAGTGCAGTGAAATTTGGTTATGGTTGGATTGACTGGGTGACCGCAAAAATCCCCTCCAAATCCTAGATAATCTGACTATGAAACTGTAAAATGACAACATACCACATTAATCTCAGAGGCTTACCTCTCTACTCGATTCTTCTGAAAAGAGAAAATAAAAACTAGGAACTAGACCGAATGAAATGAAAAACCTAGTTCACTCATTAATTAGTTGTATAGTCTTAATCAAAACAATTCATTTTCCTGAACCTCAGTCCCCTCCTTTGTGTAAAAATAGAATATATTTCACTCCCTACATCAGTTTGGGAACTTAAGAGACACTAATTTAAACAGACTGGAAGCATTTAGTTAACACACTTATCCTTGTTGTCATCACTGTCACTTTCAGGTGCTTAAGAAATCATGCAGAAGCCGAGTTGCCCCTCATTTCTGAGACACCACATGGGAGTGCTCAGGATATTCTGTCTTCACACACCTCTTTCTACATCCTTTCCCAAAGACACGGAACCTTCACTCTGCCCAACATTAACCCAAAGTTCCAACTATAACCTCCACTGTAACTCTAGATTGTCTTGCAGGATTTCTGAAGCTTCTGTCATTCTGAAAAACTCTAGTTCATTTTATCCAATCTGCCCAATCCATTTTCTAAAAGTTCTGAGCAGATGTTTTGGACCTCTCAGGGCTCCTGCATGTTAGTCATGATCCCTTTGGGGGACATTCAGTCACTGTGTGACAATCTTCCTCTTGCACACCAGTTCCTCTCAGGGGTGAGTAGGACTGTGCTACTTTGAGTGCAGGACTATGGCTTTTCTGACTTTGAAGAGTAAATCTCCTCTTCCAACAGCCAGGCAGAGAGGACATGTTCAAAAAATACCACAGAAAGAGTAATGCTTGTAATATTTCAAGCTATAAGGCATGGGTTTTTTTATAACTGTTGTATGGAGAAAACAACAGCTGTATTCTTTGTGCCATTTGTGCCATGATTATATCATAGAGCTTTCTAGAATATGTGAGACAAGTATATCATGCCCCTTATTCTATGGGCAGACACCCCTGCCAAGGAACCTACTGCACCACAGACACCTCCATAATATTTCGTGGTGGAATAACTCTGGAACTTTGATAATGAATGTCATTGGTCACCTATTCATATAGAGATATAAATTACTCTTTACATTCTATAGTATTGTTGATAAATGATAAGTTCATAAAAACATGAAAAAATAGTAAAATATCTGAGCCAAACTTAACAGGTATGCCTCCTGCCTTCTATGGCTCAGTTGATGTCTCAATAAAATCAGAGTTTGTTTATGGGATAGTGGAAGCTTTAGGGAGCTTCATTACCATACCCATCACTTAGGTAAGGAAAGCTGGAAGGCCTGGCTCAATAGGACAGAAGAATGTTCTCATGATCTTTCTAAGAAGATAATCTAAATTCTGAATTTAGAACAGAGTTCAGTCTCTAATTCTCTGTGGTTTTCAGAAGCATTACTCTCATCTCATTTGATCACATAGTCCACACAGCTCGGACTTCACCTTAAAATCTCTCCTGGCAAGAGGGTTGCTAAAGAGTTCACACAGACCTTTACTTCTCTGTAGAGAAAAGGACTGTCATGCATGGTTGAATTATTTATCTCCTCAAAGTTCATCAGTGACTTCTATGCATCTACCTATGTCCAGGTCCCCTCCCTCCCC
>PVKC010053305.1:0-10158 GCA_004027635.1 Crocidura indochinensis
AAAAAAACAGGGGAGATTTTATGAATATTTCTGAAGAATGCATAAAATAAGATTTATAGTTTGTCTTAGCATCACCCAAGACTCTGCAATACAATGTTTTATAATAAGTAAAGACTTCTAGGACCTATAAATTGTTCAATCTTTATCCACTCCCCATCCTTCCACCTTGTTGTGAACAGATGGATAGTATTCACTGTTAAGACAAACATTACTGCATTTGGAAACTCAGATTATCAAGAGTTCTGCAATCTTTTTGTAAATTATTTTTTATTTTAATTACTTTCTTTAAACACTATGGTCACAGGTTATTTGTAATAAACTTGTTTTTTTCACACAGTTACAAAGTTTTTCATGATTTTCAGTTATACAATATACAAAACCCTTCACAAGTGAACATTATCTACCAACAATGTCTCCAACTTCCCTCTTTATTGTCTGACTCTGTGACAGACATTTTATTTTCTCTCTTACTTCCCTTTTAGACATTATAATTTGCAATGTCATGAAGAGTTTGTCATGAAGAGTATAATGCATATCAGTTTATCTTCTTTTAGCACCCAGTAATAGTCCAGAGTGGTCATTTTCAACTGCCATTGTTATAGTGGTCACTTCTCTGTCTTTTATTTTAATATAATTTTTATTTTAATCATATTAGCTTGCATATTGTTGACAATCATACTGCAATTTTATATTAAAAGGAAAATCAGTATCAGAATAACTGTATTAGGGTTTATACGTTCCTGGGAATTCTGGTAGAAAGGGTGAGAACGAATAATAAAAGTATTTGTAGCCTCTGGAAACTCATTCACTACTGCAAACTCACATCATAACAGGACTGTTAAACTCATCGAAACTCTCTCACACACTGTGTCTTCCAACTGACCTGACTTTTTACACAAATCTCTAGTTTTAATCAAAGAACAGTTTCTCCTCATTTTCTAGACATACAGGCAATGAAAAATAACTAGGTATGTTGAAGGATGACTCTCCAATTGTTTGTCAAGAACAGGTAAGCTGAAATTCGCCAAGGCTGTTTTCAGGAGACTTTTGGTACCACATCCAAGTTCTATCTGTTGATACAGTTACAGTGAAATTTGTATGTCTACAGAAATCATTACCTGGGTAAATTCTCTGGAGTCAACACTTCAGTTTGATATAAACTTATTCAGTTTGTTATATAAACATATTCCTTTAACAGGACGAGAACAATTTTATTTCCTCACATAAACTGCAACAGAAAGTCTAAAGACATTTTTGAGCAATCAAATTCTGTTTGATTTTTTTGTTTTGAAATTTGTTCTTTTGCTTTTTGTGCCACACCCTGCAGTACTCAAGGGTTCCTCTGGCTCAGAGATCATTCCTTTCATGCTGGGGTTTGGGTGCCATCTCATTTTATTCCAAATCAAAGACTTTTGCCCTTGCACCTTCAGCCCATTACTAATGATCTTAAACTGTAAAAACTTAACTAGATTGCATTAAGTTTATTTAAGTAATTTTGATTGTTTATGGATCCTCCTATTCTGGGGTGGGTTGAATGGGAATAAAAATTGTTGTTCTGGAACTCACTAACACAAGATTGAAAGTCTTTTGATCCTACCTTTTTTCATGCTTATATCTGGCTTGTATAACTGAATCCTTAAAATTACACTGATTCAAACCTTTATTCTCTGTTTTGTATTAGTGAGAATGAAGTTCAACATAGGTTATCACAGCTGAATCAGTCAACAGCAAAGCATCTGGTGTTGGATTGAAAGGCAAGTGTCAGCCAACAGTAAGGCAAATGCCGTGGGCACGATCCACTTGTACTATTATTTTTTCCATCTCTTGTAAGACAATATTACAAAATAATATGTTATGACTATCTTTACCTCTCCATATTTCTGATCAACAAGGTAATTTTCTTTTTGCACTGACTACTTTTCAAAATAACATTGCTCAGGCCAAGGCTTGTTTTCTGGAATAGGACATAATAAAACTGAATGTTTGTCTTGAAGAACACAGAAAACAGACAATGCTCAGGGATTACTCCTGATTCTGTAATCTCTCCTGGAATTTCTCAGGGGACTCTATGAGTCCCTGGGGGATTAAAGCGCATTTGATGCTTCTGAGGCTAACACCAATCATGCTGTGTTAACACTCCAGCCCAGAATGTTTTGAACAAATTTATTTTCACCTCCAGAAATTACATGTAGGGAGAATATTTGATTACCTGCAGAGGCTATAAGTAAAATGAACTTGGATTCTATAGACCCTAATTACAGTGATCATTAAAAGAATGTTTTGGCAAACATATTGTTAAACTGCATATATTTTCTGCAAAAAAGCTCATATGATTTTTATTTATATTCATTTAAGGAAAAAACTGGGATGTTCTAGACTTGTATAATAAAGTTCAGTATAAGAATGTCTAAGAATTTTCAAATTTTAGTCTGTGTATCAGCAAAAAGGTTTTAAAGATTATGTTCAGAAAAGTCAATTAAAATAATTTTGTTATATGTATAAGACAAAAATATGGAAAAAGCTGACTGTTTTGAGAATGATGTATGCACAATCTATGATGATTTTTTTCAGATCACCTATTTCCGTACTACTAAAGGATATTTTTCCATTTATTTTCACAACTTTTACTGTATGCATGCAAATAAACAGCCACTCTGGAGACTTATTTTACATCCGGAAGCAACAGAGACAGAAGTTATATAAGCTGTTCTCAAAACTTTTGTTTAAACAAAAAGGGTTTAACTGTTAGGTTATACCCTGCCTTTACCCGAAACACAGACATTATTCCACATTTTTTTTTTTTTTTTGCTTTTAGCAAACTCTTGAAATTGTAAAAGTTCACCTGGATAGATACTTTTGTCAGTCACTCACCTTTCCCCCTCCTCGTGAATAGTAGTAGAATGATAAAGAAATATCTTTCTGGCTTGATGCACAGAGAGTCCACGACACAAGAAGCAAAATGACTTCACAACTCTCGCCTGACTGGTTTTGTTTATTAATTCTTCCTAGCTACCCTTCTTTACTTTTGCTTACCTGGGGTTGAAAATATATTATAGTGTGAGAAGTAATTTTAAAATGTGAGGAGTTACTTTAGAATAGAAAAAAATGCACATATACTGTTTTATGTGACTGCGTTTTTTTAATAAACATGACTGTAAGTTAATAGTCACCTCAGATGAGCTGTGGCTCTTGACAAAAATTTATTTGTCTTTACAGGACAATCAATATTTGGACAGCAATTCATTGCCAGAGGTGGCCTCGCTAACATACCAGCAAGGAACTGAGGTACCTTGATTTAAGAAACAAAAAGTCCTGATACCAAAACAAACAAACAAACAAACAAACAAAAAAAAAAACCACAACAGTCCTGATACAAGGGACCTCAAACTGATGCCAGTGGTATCATATTAGGATGGACAACCAGATCCAGTTTCAAAGAGAGGAATAGATGAAGGAACTTGTGCACTTTCTGTCTGTTTGTGACTCTTTTTTTTCTTTCTCTGTCTGTTCAATAACGTCTTAAAACCATCCCTTCTGCCTCCATTCCCTTCCTCCTTTCTCTCTACCTACATATATTCCTCCTCTGTTCTTTCTTCCCTGACTTTTTCCTACTTTTATCACTTCCTTCTTCCCATTTCTGTCTTTTCATTTTCTTTTTCTTTCTCAAAGTTTCTTTTAATTTTTTTATTTTATTCATTTCATCTTTCCTTCCTTCCTTCCTGCATTTGTTTATTTCTTATACTCTTTCAGAGTGATAAAATTCAAATGGAATATTCATGCCATATAACTATTGAAATTTCAGTACTGAAAGATGCATTAAGTAGTTTTCAAAAAGACATAATATATATGACAAGTTTGAAGTAAGAAGGGAATTTATCCTATGGCAATCTTGACTTTTTGATTCAGATTTTCAATGTGTAGGCTCTGTGGCTTGGGATTTTGTTCTTCTGAAGCAGAAGGTCAAGGTACAACTTTTTGAAAAAATAGTCATCTGAGGAATGATCAGACATCTGACCGATACCCTGATTATATAAAAATTATGACCTTTATTAAAAAAGTACATCAAGCATCTTGGTGTTAGACTCCAGCAAATGAACCAACATACTCAAGAAAACATTGAAATGGGAAGTGCTAAAAACTGGGATCCATCATGGAGAGTTTCAGGGATCAAAGCAAGAGTGAGTTTATCATAATATATCTTCGAATATAATCCCTGGCATGCTCCGGGACCCTATGGAATGACAGGGATCAAACTCGAGCAGACAACATACAAAGTAAGTAACCTATATTATCTACTATTACTCAGACCCCTTAAATTCTTTGTTAAAGAAACTATACAGAATTTCTGAGTTTAAACTAAATATTTTTGTTCAATTTTCTACAAAAGACATATGACTATCTCATGATGAGTACTGTGGATATGCAACTAATCAGATTTAGATAGTATCCATATCAATCAAGACTCCTGGATCGTAGGACAGTTATAAAAGACTCCAATGAAGACAAACTTAGATCAATGTTTCTATGCATTATCTATCTCAAACTACATGAGAATATGAGAAAAATTACACAGAAAATGGATTATAAGAGTGGGTGCAGGTTATTTTTAATCAATATAACTCTAAGGCCAAGAGATAACTCAGTTCCAGTGTAAGAGTGGATATAAATATATTACTGCTTATAGAATTATCAATATTTATATGATAGCTATGGAATAGGCTATCTCATTAAAATACCAGTAAAAGAGCCAGTTTCTTTTATTTAAAAAAGCAAACCAAGCCAGATTCAAGGAGAACAGAGAGATACAGAGAACCGATGAAAAAACTTTCCTAAGGACCAGCTGAACCAGATGGAAAAAGAAAGAAGTGTTGTAGGGTCTTTGTCTCTGCCTGTCCGTTTATCTCTCTGTCAATCTCTGTATCTCTTTCTTTCTAAATGGCATAAATTGACTTCCTAAACTTTCTCTCCTGCCTTTTTCCTTTGAACAGTATAAAAATGCAATATACAGTGTAAAATAGAAAACTAAAGGAAGAGAAAGAAAATATCTGTTTGATAGGCAGGCAGTGTGAGAATGGGAGAGCAACTGGGAACATTATTGATGAAATGTGTCCCCTGGAAGGGTCTTGTACAATGTATGCCCAACAGTCAATCATGGACATTATTGTGACCACAATGCTTACAAAGAAATGAAGATAAATATCTTTAATCACTCCAACTGCCTGTCTAAGTTACATAGTCAATAACAGAAAGGGAAAGTCAGCTTTATTGGAGCTGATAGTCGATTGAGAATGAACTTTGGAAGGCAAAGCTGCATTTTGAATCCAACTGAAGTCCTGGAGACCATCAAGAGCGACTGAGGCAATGGCCTGATTGGGATATAAAAAGTGCCAGTATAAATAGAACCTGAGTTATGTGACCCAGACTGAACATCCTGTTGTTTGTGGGCCAACTTGGGGATAAACACTAATTTGAATCCAGCTGGGGGTTGTGATACAAGGAGGAATGTTTGTAGATTGTCAGTGTTTGGATTTAGACCAGTTTGAATTATACCTGAGACACAAATACCATACATAGCAGTATGTGATTTGTGGTGGTGTTTGGGGGGGGGGGTGAACTTTGTTGTACGGTTCTCTTATTATGTGTTATGGTGTGAGTTCTTGACTGTAAGAAATGTTCAGCCTCAGAAAGTACAGTAACTACAGATTTGCTAGTCTCATCTCATTTTGTTTCAAAATGGGTGTTTTTCTTTCCCAGTTTACATCAAAAGTCTATAATCTAGGTTCATGTACCTAGATGGTCTCACACACCTCATCTCTATTCAGACAGGACCTTCCTACCCCCAAACACCACCACAAATCACAGAAGCAAGAGCTTTATGTCCTTAACGACCCACTAATAAGTATTTTTATTAAAATAGTTATCACTTGCAGGCTGATTCTGCCATCAGATGATCTAAGAGTAGGCTAAGCTCTAATTAATAAAAACAACAAAGAGAAGCGAGGAATTCAAATAAATGTCTCCTTCACCAAGGATAAACTTATAGCATTTGTAAAATACACAACCAAAGTGAAAATAGGGTAGGATTCGGAGATCACAAAACCCTCATGCTAGGTTAATGGACATAGCTTATTATAGAGTGGATGTTATCCAATTTATCCATTCATCAGAATCTACCTGAAAGAGGACAACGTAGTTTATTACAGGGAATATTCCATGCAATTGTGCCTATTGATACTTAAATGAATAAAGAAATCTACAGACTCTACTTCTAAAGGATCAATGGAAATATACCCTTTACAGGTCATGAAGATAATGAATAAAAAAGGAATATTATATAAGAAAAATGCGAGTATAATCATACTTACATTAACTCTCAAATTTGCAAAGGTCTAGAGATCAGGGAAGACATTTTGACACAAATAAGAATTGATTTCTAAGATTGGTTGAATGACATCCCATAAAATGTAAAGAAATTAAAGGGCCCTTTACAAGGCTGATTAATTTCCTCATAAGTAAGTAGTTGGTCCTTTTTCTGACGGCCATCATCAGATGAATGAAGATTGTGTTCAGTTGCCTATTAGTTTGCCTATTAGGCTGTAGATCAGGGCTCAGGACTTATGCCCAAACTCATTGCTTCAGGTTTCTTTCCCAACAGTGCCCATTAGACCATGTGAATTGCAAGGAATTTGATATGGATTGTGCCAAAAGTAAGCAGGTGATTTATAGCCTCACAGACCCACAAATAAATATTCTTATGAATATAAAGGAAAAAGGCAAATTCTATCAGAAGATATTCTAAGTGATAGGCAAAGTCCCAGTTTATAGGTCATTAGTCTATTGAATATTGTGTTATCAGAGACACATTCTATAAAATAGGACACACGATAAGACTGTTCTCACCTCAAACTCTCATCGGCTCTGAGGAATTGCAGTAATTGGCACCAACATAAAATTCGTGACATTTCTTCTACTTCGCCTTGTTGATGGGGATCTGAAATCTCAGGTACCAAGATTGGGTTATCAAACAGGAATGGGACGATGATGTGTGTGTCTTTGTTTTAGTTATTTTAAGAATCAAGGGTAAGGTTTATGTTTGAATCTGAATCATGATTTGAATGTAAATATTCTTTTGCATAACTATACAAAATATCATTAGAATGTCTTCCCTAATCAAATGTTTTCTTTCCAGAACCCAGAATCATGGCAAGTGGTAAAAGTAGGGCTTACTAATAGAAGTAACTCTTCACAAAATGAGTCTCTGGGAGTTTATATAATAGACGTTGACTTTGTGGGACCACTCTTTTACCAATTATATTTACTCAGATTAGATAAGGAAGTAAAACTTCTCTGCATGTCTAATATCTACAAAAGGGTAAGAGTGTTAAATTTAAGAACCTGAGTGGAGGATCAGTGTCCACATATTCCAGTCAAATTTGTGTTTCTGAGTTGACAGCTTCTGAGTATTTGGGAATGTTATTCATAGTAAACCCATTGTCATAAAGAGTCATTTCCTCTTCATAATTAGTCCATTTTGTGAAGTCGACATTGTGGTGGGGTGAAAGACATAAATTCAGATGCGTATACCTATTACTGTGAGTACATGTGCTAAGTGGGAGTGATTGTCTACTCTTTTGTTGTTATAGTCTTGCTTTTGGAGGGAGTCCACAGCCAACAGTGTTGAGGGCTCTTCTTGAACGCAACATACCAGTCCATTATTTTTAGTTATCTCCTCAAATAGCTGAGTTCATCAACAACAAAATGCATTCAAATGAATGTTTTTTATCTCTATCCTTAATTTTGTGACACCTTTATACTTTAAGTCCGTTCTATTATGAAATGAGAATGAAACCTTGGAAAAGGTCCAATCCATTGCAAACATTAGTTTTCCACATAAGGTTAAGACAAGGGGAAATTTTCAAATTACTAGAATATTTTATCCCTAGAGCTTTAGACAGAGGAATGTACTGAGTTTCTTACTGTCACACGGTACTGGTTCAGGATATAAGGACAATGTGTAGGGTACCTACTTTTCTTACTATAGAACACAATTCTATCTGTAGGCACTCTGAGAGATCGTTTGTGCTGTACCATGAGTTTTCCCTTAGCATATAGCCAGAAATAAGTTTTCAGCTCAGATACAATTCGATGAATTCCATATTTTAGAATATTTGTATGGATTTTATAACATAATGAGAAATATTATTAATTCAAAAAGTATGAAAAAAGAGTCACCATTGAGTGTCAATTATAACATAAGAAAAATGATAAAGAAGCATGTTACTCATCTCAAGTTTTGATTTCTTTTCTTCTTTGCAGACAATGGAGTTTGGAAAGCTGACTTCTGTTATCAGTCAGAAAAGGTGGCCAACATCTGCATTAACTACAAGGATGCAAAAGGTGTTGTCACTGACATAGTTGAGTTATTAGGTATGTACTCTAATGCATCAACGTGGAATCAGTTACAGCAACGACAGAGATGTACTCCAACCAAGAATAGGAAGTGTATTTTGAAAAGTTAAATTCACCTGCTATGGGTCCTTTATATAGCTTCAAGTATGTAATACATTGTTGTATAGTGAAACAATCAAGTTTTCTGACTCAAGTCAAACAAGCTCTGAGTCCAGCAAAGAGATACATTTTGACGTGTGAAGTCTCTTCATACCACCCACAAATACTTTAACTGGGTTCCAATGTGTGGTCCATTGACCAACATTTATATCTGTTGGTAAAATCTAAGTCAGGTCAATCTTGGTCTTTGAATGGAATCCAGTTGGAGACAATATCCATTGACTCTGCATCTTTGTCATACATTCTTCATGATTTCTACAGATGGGACGGGGTCACTTTAAAATTGAGAAACTGGATGTTTGCAATTGGATGGGGGGAATGTGGGTATGTGTGGCTCAAAGATTAGGGTCAGGCCAAAGGAGTATAGTTTGGATGTATTCTACACTCCAAGTTCTACTTACATCACTACTCCATTTGTGTACATTTGAGAACTGTATCTCAAGAGCAAACTCAACTTTCGAATATGCTGTGAAATCTATCTTATTTCACTGAGTGTGAATGAAATAATTCAGGAGAGAGAGACAGATATGCAGAATATTCTCACTCATCTATGGCGTTAAGAAATATAAAAGACATTCTTGTAGTAGTTAAGAAATATAAAAGACAATAAAGATGAGGGCTGGAAGGACTTGCTCATAATATAAAACTCATCACAAAGAGTGGTGAGTGCAGTTAAAGAAATAACTACACTAACAAATACCAAGCCAATATTAATGAATAGTAGAAGTAGAATGCCTTTTTTGAATACAGGCAAGGTGTGGGGGGAAAGGGAGATTATGGGCATCGTTGGTGGGAAGATTGCATTGGTGAAGAGGGGAATTTTTTATGCTAGAGACTCAACTACCATCATGTTTGTAATCTTGGTGCTTAAATAAAAATATTATTAAAATAAAAGAATGAAATCTCTTAAACTATTTAGGATAACTGTGCCAACTTCTCAAATTTATAAAGCTTTCTTTTTTTTGTTTTTGTTTTTGTTTTTAGGCCACACCCAGTGATGCTCAGGGGTTACTCCTGACTATTCACTCAGAAGTCGCTCCTGGCAGGCACGGGGGACCATACGGGGAACCAGGGGATCGAACCACGGTCTGTCCTAGGTTAGCGCAGGCAAGGCAAACACCTTACCTCCAGCGCCACCGCCCGGCTCCAAGCTTTCTAATGATCGTTTTTTTTAATACAAATCCAGTAAGCCCTGACCATGAACTCATTGAAGAAGAAAATGCAGAGTTCAAGAAGATGCTAGAAAAATATAACATTCCAGAATGTAATGTCATCAGAATTTACCCAGAAGGTAAATTCTCCTTACTTTTTCTGATGTATCCAAATTATTTGAAGTGAGGTCAAATATCACACCCCATACTCGCTGATAAGGACTTAACTGTAGTTTTATAAAGGTTCTTTTATAGAGGTTCTTCCAAACAGTCTTTAGAATCTATGTTATGAAAAGTATTATTTGGATAAATATCATGTAATTATTCTCAGAGACACTTGTAGTGTCAACAATCATTTTGACCCTCATCTTATTTTTTCAGACCCCTGTTATAAGACCTTGCTGGGTGAGTGACTCTGCTTCAATAATTCTTCATATAG
>PVKC010053306.1:0-10141 GCA_004027635.1 Crocidura indochinensis
CCCAGATTTACCCTTCTTAACTTCAGTAACACACAGTTCTAATCTCAGACCAAAGACATACAGTGTATCTAACAATCCCAGAACTATTTTGAAGGGCATAAATTGAACACATATTGAACACATGTATCTTCTGAATATTTTATGTGTACTTTGTTTAACAGCTATAACTCTCTCTATATATTCTTCTGCCATGGTGTTTCTTTCCACTTTTCATCTTGTCTTTTCTTGGTAAGCTGTTCAGTAAGGATGGTTGGTGGAAATGTCCCTCAGTTTAATGCCTATGATTGAACTATGTCATGGAGATTGCCGGTCGTTCCTATTGCCTCCAGATGCCCCAATAATGGTACTTGGCATTGATCCTTGTTTGCATAGACACATTAAAATGGGAACAGTATACATACAGATAAGTTCTTATCTAATAGAGGTAGGAACACACAAATCTCATTACAATGTACCTTACACCCTGAACATTGATATAATGACCTGGCACAGGCCTCAGAAGAATGGGCATCCTCCATTCACGCCAGAACTAGGCAAGCTATCTACGAAACATCCAAGGCCTTTTATAGCAACATCTGGAAGCAATCCTCTACCAGGAAAGACACTACCAAAGGTCTGACATCGATCTCCTAAAAGGAGACTTCCGTTAACACTGAGAAGACTTGACAACAATGACCTGCTCTACGGGATATGGTTCTCTCTATTGCCCCTTCAGTGTGAGGTGAAACGAGAGGATGCTCTGCACCATCCTGACTGCAATATGAGATATACAGACCCCAGGATCTTCAATACAGAAGCATAATACTAATAACAGAGACTATGTGAGAAATGAAGGTGTATTGCCACTACAGACGATGACTTGGATTGGACAAACTAGTTTGCTTGGAGCCTAGAGTTGGTCCTGTGCCAGGAAACTTCAGGGGTAGGGTCTCCTTGTATTTAGGCCATAATTTTTCTTTCCATGTCCCTTATATTTTGGTGGGCCTATGCAAACAAATGCCACTCTAACACCATTTTTTACTATGTTCCCTTGACTCCAATTCTTAAGAAAAACAATCCACTAAAACATTGGGGTTAACTTAAATTAGTATACATATGCATGGAACTAGATAAATGTACTTTGCCCTCAATGTTTAAGGAGATACATAAGTCTAATATCTTTAGATTATATTGTGTACTGCTAAGAAATAGTATGTGCTACAATTGGGGATTTTGGCTGAAAGTTCAAGGCTGGGATATCATCGATGGGACTACCGAGAATTCTGTTTATGGGTGATTGTGCTTCCACTGTAACTTTACCCTGTCCTCTTTCTTTGCATCTTTGTTGTCATAATTAAAATAAAATAAAATAAAAATTAAAAAAAAAGAAAGGGATGGACTCCAGATCTACTCTAACTGCAAAGTAGTTAACTATCTGTAACCAGATTGTGCATCTGGGCAAGGAGACCATTTGCCAATGATGTATATGGAACCACAGAAATGGTCCTATGCATCAGAGTGAATTGTGAAATATGTAAAGTAGGGGCTGGAGAGATAGCACAACTGTGTTTGCCTTGCAAGCAGCTGATCCAGGACCCATGGTGGTTGGTTCGAATCCTGGCATCCCATAAGGTCCCCCGTGCCTGTCAGGAGCTATTTTTGAGCAGATAACCAGGAGTAACCCCTGAGCACTGCTGGGTGTGGTCCAAAAACAGAAACAAAAAAAAGAAAAGAAAAGGAAAAAGAAATATGTAAAGTATTTGAATTAATGGGCTCACTTAATCTTTACAACATTCCATGAGCTAAAAGCTTTCATATCTCGATAATAGGTGGGGAAACCGAGGCAAAGAAAAGTAAATTATCCAAGGTCACACTACTTAAAAGCACTGGGAATATGGGGCCCGGGAGATAGCATGGAGGTAAGGCGTTTGCCTTTCATGCAAAAGGTCATCGGTTCAAATCCCGGTGCCCCATATGGTCCCCCATTCCTGCCAGGAGCAATTTCTGAGCATGGAGTCAGGAATAACCCCTGAGCACTGCCGGGTGTGACCCAAAACCCAAAACCAAAAAAAAAAAAAAAGCACTGGGAATACATTTTCAAATCACACAATATAGATCTAGATGTTGAGATTTTAGTTGGGACTCTCTTCTGTCTCAATGTAAAAGAATATAATCCAAGATAAGATCACTGACAAACATCAGGGTTGGACAGATAGTACAGCTGGATAGTACAGTTTATCTTGCAGGAGGCCAACCTGGATTCTATTCCTGACATTCCTATATCGTCCCCTGAATAATTCCTGAGTAGAAAGTCAGAAGTAAGTACAGAGTAATGCCAGGTGTGTCCTCCTCTCAAAATTGACCTTATAATGAGTAATTATAAGTCAGGAGAGTCTCTCAGGCCATGACTCAGAACCGTACTGATGGTTTTCATCCTCTTTAGTCCCTCACTTTCCCAGTCCTCTCCACTTCCTTGGAGACACGACTTCTCTCATCATGGCCCTGAGCAAAACCCTTGGCTGTGAGCAAAACACTCACCCCCAGAAAAACCACGCCATCCTTCCTCTGACCTGGGCTGCTCAGGCACAAACAGGACCAACATTTAGATCAAGAAGCCTGACAGGGACCATGACCAATGGGAGAATTTCCAGTTGAATAAGATTCTCTTCTAGTACTTTTATCAGTCTGCCTAGTCCTATCAGTCCTTTCTTTCTCATGAGAAAATCTTGCTCTCTCCTTGTAGAAAAGCCAGTGTGCAGGCAACCACTCACTGACCACCTTGACATATGTGGTTTAGAAATGCAGCCAAGAACAGGGCTGGGCCACATTCTTCACAGTATCACTTGATTATTTCGCTGTGGTTATTTTTTTTATTCAAGTTCTAGATATAGGAGGGGTTTTTCCAGATGGTGTATGTGGAGGGAAAAGAAAAATGAGGAGGGGAATTACTTGTGACCTTCACCTTCCCACTCTATCAGAGGTTTTGGTAAAGTAACTCCAAAGGACACTGCTCAATCATTTAACAGTTCTGACCTGCAGAATGAAGGTAACTGATGGACTCTAATATTCCTAGACAAGAATAGGATTGTCTTCCCTTCAAAGCAGCTAGAGTATGCCTTGAGAATGTTCTACATGGGAATCTGGGTGAAAACTGACTTGCATTTACTTCTATTCATTTGATGAATGCACTCTGTGCTCCCTTGAACACATTCACAATTCTGTTTTGTCATCTGCAATACGTGCTCCAATTCTGGTTATTACACTCAAGGATATTCTAGAAGAATCAAGAGAAAACAGATTCTACCAAGCAATAGTGGTACTCAGATCATTTCTCAGAGTACTTGGGATAAAGTATGACTGTGTGTTTGGGGGCAGGATATACCAAAACACAAACCCAGGCAAAGCTAATTCTCTACCACTGAACCAAAACCCTGGCCAGATAACGGATGATTTTTTTAAAGGACCTAGTAAATAACCATGTTTTCACTTTATAAATCCAATGAAGAACTCAGTAGGAGGTTAGGATATAGCCATGTTGTGTGCATATATATTTTCATATTTACATATTATATATCTTGCACATGTGAGGCCCAGACACCAAAAATAATTTAGAAGTTGAGTAACCATGTATGGGCTATTATTATTATTTTCTTTGGGGAGGGGTGGACCACATCCAGTAGTGCTAAGGGATTACTCCTGCCTCTAAACTCAGGAATAACTCTTGGAGGACATGGAAACCATATGGGATGCTGGGGATCAAACCAGGGTTGACAACATGCAAGGCAAAAACCCTGCCCACTATACTATCACTCTGGCCAGTTGTTTTCTCTTTTTTTGGGGGGGGGCACACACGGTGACGCTCAGGACTTACTCCTGGCCACACGATCAGAAATCACTCCTGGTTTGGGAGACTGACCATATGAGATGCCAGGGATCAAACTGTGGTCCACCCTAGGTCAGCTGCGTGCAAGGCGAATGCCCTACCACTGCCCCACCGCTCCAGCTCCTTGTTTTCTTTGCAAACTTATATACCCCTAAGAACTTCAGAAAATCAGAATTGTTGCCCTGATTTTACAAATGATACAATGAAGCTCAGAAAGTTCAATGATTCATTTCAGGTCACAAAGCCAGGCGGAGGCTCATGGGGACTTCCTGTGGGGTTTTGAGAGCTAAATAATTATCTTCTGACAATACTAAGGCTGCTTTCTATACTTGCATACAGTAAGAAATTGTCACTCAAGTCAACACTGAAAAAATTTCACCAACAGGCATAGGAAGAAGAGCAGAAAGGGAACAAAATAAGTTCGTTTTTAAGTGTGAGCAAATAAAAAAAAAAGTAGTTAAAGATAATAAGCAGTTATTTTAAGTACTCTCTTTGTATCAGTTCTTGATGTTTCAGGGTCTTTTTTTTTTTTTTTGGTTTTTGTGTCACACCTGGCAGTGCTCAGGGGTTACTCCTGGCTCCATGCTCAGAAATTGCTCCTGGCAGGCATGGGGGACCATATGGGACACCAGGATTCGAACCGATGACCTTTTGCATGAAAGGCAAAAGCCTTACCTCCATGCTATCTCCCGGGCCCCTTAGGGTCTTACTCAAATTTCAAGCTATGAAGAGCCAGGTTATGGATCCAGGTTATTGACTCTGAAATGACACAATATTACTATTGTAGGATCTACAATAGTGGATAAACCTTTCACCCAGATCTGAAAATCAAGTCTCTTCTCCGATAGCTGTCAAATCACAAAATTAATCAAACTTTAGTTTTTCCATGGCTTTAATTATTTTCCCATAAAACTTTTTTCTGCTGATTTTTAATGCCAAATATTTCTTGGTGAGGTGCTGAATGAATGAGAAGTAATACAACTAGAAAGGAGGGAACTGATCACGTGACTGAAACTATATATCATGAAGTGTGCATGCCTTGCACATGGTCAACCCGAGTTCAATCCCTGGCATTCATCACTTTAGTGGTCCCGAGTTCACCAAAAGTGATTTGTGAGTAAAGAGCCAGGAATAACCCCTGAGCACTGTAGAAATACTTATTATTGGGGCCAGCGAGGTGGCACTAGAGGTAAAGTGTCTGCCTTGCAAGCGCTAGCCAAGGAAAAGACGGCAGTTCGATTCCCCCCCCCCCCGCGTCCCATATGGTCCCCCCAAGCCAGGGGCAATTTCTGAGTGCTTAGCCAGGAGTAACCCCTGGGCATCAAATGAGTGTGGCCAAAAAAATCAAACAAACAAACAAAAAAAAAAAGAAATAGGGAGGATGCCTTTCTCTACCAGCCCAGACCAGAGCACCTGCATCCCCTTCCAACCAGTGGGCCTAAAGGTTCAGTGTAGTAGCAGGGAAATGATCCAGAGGCAATCATGAAGTTTCAGGAGACAAGGTTTTATTACAAACCATAGTCACCATGTGTGGCCTTAATCTAACCTTCTAAGCAGGCTCCTTCCTGTTTCTATCATCTCTACTTCAATCATCCATTCTCTCCATTCTCCTCCTGAATTCTCCACTCCTAAAGCAACCCCTTTCTTACTTCTCATTGACCCCTCCCAGATATGGGCAGATCTGCCTCTGCAGGTGAGATTAGCATTTTGGCTTGGGAGGAAGTGACAAGCACTACCATGTGTGGCCATAACAAACTAAAAAAGCAACATTCAAATTCTCTTTTCTATACTGCATCTTCCCATGGCCATTTCATCAACATTCCTTCTTCTCTGCTTTTTTCACCCCCACAGATCACTTCTATCATCTCACTTCCAGAACAACTTCCCCTTAGAAATCATGAAGTGAAAAAAAAATGGTGTTTCAGAAAGCATAGATCAGATTTACATGCTTCTGGATCCCATCAAGGTGCTGCCGACATAATTTGGAACTTCTAGAAAGGTATGCACATGTGTTTTCTTCTGAATACAGGTGCAATTCAGAAACGTCAATATAGGGTTTAATAAGTTTCCCTCTGACTTCCTTTACCCAAAAGAAAGTGAATGGGGTCAAAGGAAGTAGAGGAAGAAAAAGTCACCGGAGTTCTTTAGAGGAATTAAGACTCAGGATTAGATGAGAGGGAGAAAGGGAGAAGGTGGTCTAAGGTATTGCCTGGGGAGAAAACCCTCCTCTAAGTCAGGAAGAAACTCTACAATGCTAAGTCATAATTTAAGTTTGCTGTGGTTAAAATGCAGAATGGTCTCACTCGTCTATGGGTTTTAAGAAAAATGAAAGACATTCTTGCAATCATAATTTTCAGACACAAAAGAGAGAAGTCTTTCAGGACTGAGCCAGGCAGTGAAAAAAATGTGATTTCAGGCAGAAGAAAGTCATATATTACTTAAAAAAGTAAATAACAGTCTTCCAAGCCTCCTCCCAATCCCCTACCCATGCTTCTCAAACGAAAGTCCTTAGCCCATCTAGGCTTTCCCTCCTGCCAAGGAGAGTTTAGGAGCACCCCATCTGTATCAGAACTCTTCCCATGAAGAAGTACTGAAAGAAGGCTTCTGTTCACTCATGGAGGTCCCCGCTCAAAATGTGCCAGGTTACAGGTGGTCCATCCTTCCTGAAAACAGATGCCCCAGGTCTGGTTCCTAAGAATTCCAGGGTTTCTGTTCAGATCCCTCATATTCTCCCTTCCTATTTACCTCCACAAGTGCCACTTACCTGTCTTCCTTGTTCTTTGTTTCCTTTCAGTCCCCTCCACTCACCAAATCCTCTGCTGTGTGATTAAGCACAAAACTAGGCTTCTGCTATTCTACTAAAGCTCACTTTGATTGCTTGGTAACAAACATAAACACTAAAGTCACCATTCATGCTAGAGGAATGGAGGCATGCTCTGACTTCCAACCTAATGTAAACCATCCCTTTCTGCAGGGCTCCAATGACTTCAATCCAAACTTCATAAAGAAAATAAGGAATCTGGGGAGATGGCTCGAGATCATGGATATAACCTGAGTTTGATATACAGCATGGCATGATACCCGAGTACTTCCAGATATGGCCTTGATATCTTCAGCACAATCGCACCTGAGTACTGGACTACCTGGCTGTTCAGCTATTGAATTCCTTGAACTTAACCTAAGAGGTCTCTCTTCTCCCCTAAAAAAAAGAAAATAAAGAGCTTAGATTGACTTTCTCTGGGAGTCGAGAATACCTTCAGTGTAGTTTGTGGCCCTTAAAGGGAGGCTGGGGCAGAGGAGAGGGTAGCTGAAATCTGAATGCAGCAAGGGTCAATGCTCTTGATTTACAGAGCTCCTAGAATCTTGACATTTCTGGAACCCACAGATCAATTCTGACAGAGGAGACTTCCAGATCACCTTGCCCTAATAGAAACTCAGACAGGAAGATGTCTAACTATACCTGTTGGGCTTTATGTGTTTAACTATATTGTTTCTGGAGCATGGGAGATGCACTGGCGAACCTTTACCAAACATAGATCATATTTCTATCTTCTCTTTAGACACTAGTCTTTGCTGACCATTCATCTTATATTGGGGTATATGTGACCTGATAATCCTCTTGTTTTATCCCCCTGATCCAGTGATTTGAGGAGTGACTTCTGGTCACTCACAGGTGGTAGCAACCAAATTTGGCATGGGCAAATGTTGGCCCATTGTACTATATCCTGGTCCCAGCCATCTCTCTTCTTGAATGAACCACTTACACCTATCTTCATCCCCCACCCATTATTTTCTACTGAATTAATTGCCTTTTTTTTTTTACTGGGGGTGAAAGCTGTAGCCACATCTGACAATGCTAAGGGATTATTCAAACTCTGTGCACAGAGGTCACTACTGGTGAAGACTGAGAGACCATATGTGGTGCCAGGGAACTAAATTGAGTTGATCACATTCGAGAAAAGTGCCCTACATGCCCCTTATTTCTTTTAAAGACAATTTGAACATCAGGTATATTAATATTCAAATGTCTTATTGTTGTGGTTGTCACATCAAGGCCTCTTTTCCTCCGGGATTTTGAACTTAGTGTCAAGCTTCAAAGGCAATCTTCATTACCATAATAATCAAAGAATATTCATAATACTGGAGACACCAGTAGCTAATCAACTCATCTCTATATAACTTTTGAAAAAAAAAAAACAAAGAGCCCAATGAGGAGCAGATATTAACGAAGGCCCTTTACCATTATTACAAAGCTCTTTCGGGCTTGGGCCAAAAATGGGCTTTTCTAAGTCCAGAGCTTGGATGAGTCAATAAAATTCTTAATCTGTCACCATCCTCAGACCCATCCCATGCATAGTAGAACAGAGATGATCACAAAGCCCAGAACATAAGGGCCACCCCAGAAACTATATTTTTTTGTGGTTTTTGTGTCACACCCGGCAGTGCTCAGGGGTTACTCCTGGCTCCATGCTCAGAAATTGCTCCTGGCAGGCACGGGGGACCATATGGGGCACCGGGATTCGAACCGATGACCTTTTGCATGAAAGGCAAACGCCTTACCTCCATGCTATCTCCCGGGCCCCGAGAAACAAATTTTAATCTTGCTTAAACCACAACTAATTTTTGGTTTTAGGGAGTTTTGTAGGGGGTCCACCTGTAGCTGTACTGTACTCAGGGATTACTACTGGCTTTGACCTAGGGGACCATATGAGATGCTAAATATCAAACCTGGCCCAGGTTGGCTATGTACAAGTCTAACTCACTGTGCTATCTCATTGCCCTGCACTGCAACTCTTTTTTTTTTTTTTTTTTTTTTTTTTTTTGGTTTTTGTGTCACACCTGGCAGTGCTCAGGGGTTTCTCCTCGCTCTATGCTCAGAAATTGCTCCTGGCAGACACGGGGGACCATATGGGGCACCGGGATTCGAACCGATGATCTTTTGCATGAAAGGCAAGCGCCTTACCTCCATGCTATCTCCCGGACCCCAGCACTGCATCTCTTGTATAGAGAAAGGAAGCGGAGAGAGCATTCTTTTCCTTCTTACTGATGCCATAATTAGTGTGAGGGGGAAAAAAGCATATGATCTTTTCCCTGCTTTTAAAAGTAAACTCAAACCTCTAAGGCATTTAGTCCAGTCTAAGTAGACATAACTTTTATCCTGAGATTAGTTAGTCCCTCCTTGGAGAAGAGCATGAATGAGGTAGAAAATAAATACAGAAATTCCCTCTCAGGTACTTTCCAGCAGGGATGGAAGGGTTGATGGAACTTCCTTTTCCAACAGGCCAATGGAGGAAAGTGATGTTGGGGGAAAAATTGCCTTCCACTAGAATCCACCTAAATTTTCAGTTATTGATTTCAGAAAGCATCACACTTTCGGGTATCCTACAGACAAATACCATGCAAATTATGCACCAATTATTTACCGCATGGTTGTGTAAAGTAGAGGTTCCAGAAGCGTAGGAAGAGGTGGTGTACCATCTCTCAGTCTATGAGCTGGTGAAACGAGCTATTTCCAAATGCTGTATTGTAACCCACTCACTAGATAAAACTGATCTCTAATTTTACTCTGAATACAAATGAACTCGAATCTGATTCATTCTTTTAGCAAAGCTGATAAGACCAGGAACAGCAGCAGTGGTGGATACTCAAGAGTACTATAACTGGATACAAGTACTGAAAGATTCAGGGAAAACTCTTTCTGCAACTTCCCTACTGGGTCAGGAATATCATTTCTGAACTTACCTTGTTTCCAGAGTCTTCTTATCTAGTTATATTTCACTTCAGCAATCATACAAGCATTTTAGAACTATAAAGATAATAAAGGCCATTTTCCAAAGGCTTAAGCTTTATTCATGTAGAACCTGTGATAGACACCACTCCAAAGATATGTGCTACGCCCTGGCTACTCAAACACTCATCTGAGTCCTGACATAAAAAGAAAATTTTTAGAGGGAATTAAGGTTATTAATCGGGCAAAGGAAGATCATCCTAGTTTCCTGGGGAGATCAAATCACAAGAGCCCTGAATTCCAGCAGTGAAGGCTGAAGAAAAAAGAAAGAACAAGTCTGTCAGTCCACAAGATAAGAGAGATAAGATGATGGGGCCGGGCGGTGGTGCTGGTGGTAAGGTGCCTGCCTTTCCTGTGCTAGCCTAGGACGGACCACGGTTCGATCCCCCGGTTTCCCATATGGCCCCCCAAGCCAGGAGCAACTTCTGAGCGCATAGCCAGGAGTAACCCCTGAGCGTCACTGGGTGTGGCCCAAAAACCAAAAAAAAAAA
>PVKC010053307.1:0-10144 GCA_004027635.1 Crocidura indochinensis
AAACAAAAAAATCAGCTCAAATTATTTTATATATTTTTGTTTTGCAGGTTAAAGTTTTTTAATATAGATACTATTTACAGTCGCACAGGGGGCGTAAAAAATGTTTTCTTCTTCCTAGGAGGGCATGGCAGAAAATAATTGAGAAGCAGTGAACTATGGGAAGAAACCTGAGATTACTCATGGAGGAAAGTTGACAATGGGGTGGGATTGGTGCTGGAATATTGTATGCATGAAACCCAACTATGGATAACTTCGTAAATCATGGTACTACAATAAAATAAACAATAAAATATTTTAATGTTTTACTATAACACTGTGATTTTCCAAATTGTTCATATTATAGTCATTGTAAGCATTAAATATTCAAACACCAATACCACCACCAGTACGATATTCTCTTCAAAAGTGTCCCCAGTTTCCCACCTACTATCCTAACCTGCCCTCTTGCAGGCACATATTTATGTCATATAGTTTGTTTTAACAAAAAGGTAAATGGAATTATTAAAACTTAATCAACAAGGATCAGTTTGAAATGATTTTTATATCCTTCCATGGTGTTACTGAAGTCACTAAAGAATTTACTAAAGGATTTACTAAATCACTTAAGGATTTACTGGGATGTGGTTGGTGCTAGTTCAGCCTTCTGTGTTACTGTTTAGGCCCAGAGCTTGGTAGATTTCTATGTAACTTTCTCATCAACTTTCCCGTGATACTACGGAGATGATCTTACTATACAATTTTGAGGTGCCACTTGGACCAGGAACTATATATCTATATATCTTGGCAGTTTGATAAGTTTAAGTTGTGGAGTGGATAATATCTATTAGAGGCTGTAGGGTATGAGGTTGGGCTGCGAAGTCTGTCTCCACCCATTCTGAGAATGTCTCAGGTTAGTTCTTGGTGTTAACATGCCTTTTATGCACAAGGTTCCAAGTTCAATCCCTCTCACTGCATGCCTCCCAACCACTTCTGTTATAAACCTCAAAGCTCCCACTGAGACTAAACAGCACCACATTACCAGGGACAACCAAAATATTGAGAAACCAGGCTTATCTCTGACAAACTGAGCACCACAGAAGGGACTACTGGGAACTACTGGGAAAGTTCCTTTAAAATATATGGTTTTGCGGCTGGAGCAGTAGCACAAACTGTAGGGCATCTGCCTTGCACACACTAGTCTAGGATGGACCGCTGTTATATTCCCTGGCGTCTAATATGGTCCCCCAAGCCAGGAGTGATTTCTGAGCGCCTAACCAGGAGTAACCCCAGAGTGTCACTGGGTGTGGCCCCAAAAGAAAAAATATAGATGTGCTCATTTTGTGATTTAGATTCATTATTTTGTGAGTTTTTATATTTCTCAGTTTAAATAGTGTTTAGAACTTTTTCAGTCAAATAATAAAATTAATTATTTCTGGGTTTCCTTTTTTATAAATTTATTTAATAATAGTCAAAAATGAAGTGAATACATAAAAATATAAGTCTTGGCAGTTAACTTTTATTAGTTATTCCAATAACTAATAATAGAATACAGATTACCTTGCATGAAGCCAACCTGAATTCAATCCCCAGCATTCCATATAGCTCCCTAAATCCACCAGGAGTAATTCTTGAGTGCCTACCATAGAATATCCCTCCAAGGATGGCCAGATAGGGCCTTAAAACAAAAAATGTGTATTCTTTGTTTCTTCTATTTGAAATAAAGCATGACCATGTGTATTTATCGCAAACCTACCAGACCAACTTAGAGCATCAATCAATAACTTGGATAACTTCATAGATCCCAATTTTTATGCTTGCATCTTGATTTCAGTTAAATCAGATCCTAAACAAATTTCTATTACTCAATTTCTTTCATGTATTGATCATTATTACATACTTCACTTATCAAAGTAGTATTACTTCTGGCCTTACACATGCAATTAATATTTCTTGACTTCTAAAAGTAGAGCTAATGCAGTCTGCATTATCTACTTTAATGGCAGGCAAACCAATGGTCCCAGAGATGTCATGTCATAAGCTGAGGAATATAAATATGTCACCTAAAATGGCAAAATGGACTTTGTAGATATGATTGAATACTCTGAGATGGGCAATTATCTTGGAGGACTAATACAATAAAAATATTTGTAGTTATCTCTTTAAGTCTCACATATAAGAGAGATAGATCATTCTGTATCTGGTCCTTTCCTTGTGACTGACTTCACTCAGCATGATATCCTCTTATTCTATCCTTCTAGCTACAAATTGTATGATTTTATTCTTAGAGCTGCACGGTATTCCATACATCACAATGTCTTGATCCATTCACCTGTAGTTAGGCATCTAAGTTGTTTCTATACCTTAACTGTTTACTAAGTTCAGTGGTGAACATAGATACGCATACATCCTTTTGAGTGTGTGGATTTGTGTTTTGAGAATAGATTCCAAGAAGTAGTATGACTAGATCATATGGGAGTTTTATCCCTATGTTTTGGAGAACTTTTCATATTGCTTTCCGTCGAGGTTGAATATTTCCACCAACATTGGATAAGAGTTCCTTCAGTGAGACAAATTTTGAATTTATGAACTCCTATATTGTAAGGCAATTAATTTATATGCTTTTAAGTCACTAAAATTATTTTTATAGTAGCAATAGGAAACAAATAGTGTAATTTAAACTCACACAATCTTTTGTGGAAAATTCATCTTGATACAAATGCATTTAAGATTGGGAATATTAGGGTTAGGTTGTGCTTCCCAAGTACTCAGGATACTCTTGGCCACTCAGCTGACAGTTCAATGTAAGAGCCTGAGGATAGGGTATCATTCAGCCCTGCCATATAGGGAATAATCTGGTATCTCTGACAGTTCTTGGGGACATCCAGGAAGGAACTTTCAAGGGGAAAATATATTGTATAGATTGAACTGGGGTCAGTTCATGCAAGGCACATGCTTTAAGCTCCATACTATCTTTTTGGCTTTAATATTGGGGATTTTTTTATTAGAACTTGTATTATCGCGACTTGTACTCTTTCTCTGGCAGCTTTTCCCACCATGTATTACAATAACATTTAATATATACTATCTCCCTCACCTCAAGATTGAAAATTTTCACAAATGATTTTGTAATTGCACATTAATTACAGTTAGAATAATATTTGCAACTGTGGATGATTATATTTATAAATAAAATTTGGCAAAATAACACCACAGTGGACAAAGTTAAAAATGCAAATAAAATAAAGTAATTGCAGTAGAGCAAAAACACTAACTGGATATAATTCCTCAGGCAGAAAAGGTTGGAGAGTATTAATGGAATTGAAGAGTTAGTGGAATATTGGAACAGAGATTCAGAGCAGGCTACTTACTGGGATATATTGAGCATACCGACCGAATATTGATACAAGCTCTGTAAATTTGACTAGACCACCCAGATTTGCTATTTGGTGCCCACTGAAGTTAGGCTTCTACTTTTCCATACTCAATGAGAACTAGAGAGGACATCAGTTTTTTTGAGAATTTTATTACTGAGGTAAAGAGTGGCCCCTAGAACTACAACCATGGGTTGAACAAATGGTACAAGGCTTGTGAAAAGATTAGTATCTCAGAAGGGCAGACAGAGAACTGAAATAAGAAATTAAGTAAAATAAATACCCCAAGAAAAAGAATTCAGAACCTGAAGTTAAATAGAAGCCTGTCTAATGTTCAATTGTTTGAAGGGAAGGTTAAGGTCAAGCCTTCTTGATCAAAACTTAGGTACTTGTTATTTCTGCTATGTAAAGGATGCTTTTTTTATAGGATGAGGCACTCTTGTGTTTGAGGATATGATAATGTTCAGACACTTCCCTTTCTTTCACCATGCATCCACATAAGACAAGGAAAATTAAATGAAGACAACACTAAAGCAGAAAAATTCCAGGACATAACACAAGTTAAATTAATACAACAGTGTAGTTATATTTAAAAAAATATATCAATGAAGAGTGAATGTAATTAAGGATATAGGAGGTTAAAACATGAAAGAAAAGAAAGAGATACAACTATTTGTGAAGAAATAAAATTAGTATTGTGTTTATGAGAACTTTGGACAAAGAGCAAGTACCAATTTCTCATAAATATTTGGAAGGCTAACTAAAATTGCATAAATATTTTCTATTTGTTTTCTGTCCCCCAGTTTTGGGGATATCTCTTGCAATACTCAGATCTTACTCCTGGCTCCTTTCTTAGGGATCACTTATAGAGAAACAGGGAACCATCTGAGGTATTAAGAATTGAACCCATGTACAAGGCAAACATCCTACCTGTTGTACTATCTCTCAAGCCCTCACAGAAACATTTTCTATCTTACATCCCAATTCCTTAATTTAAATACTATATTTGAAGTTGTTTGTGTTCAAATTATGATACATTTAATTGTGAATTAAAACCATTTTCAACAGTGTAACTACCAAACATATCATCACATGCAGACATTGTTTTTTTCCAATCTCGATACCCTGGGCATCATTTAAATCCAGAATTGTATGAATGCATTAATAATCACAAACATTAAGGACTAGTTCTATATAATACTAAGCAGATAGACATTGAATATGACTGCTGACCACAGATGTTTTCCCCTTAATGCTAGCATCATATTTCCAGCAATATTAATCTCACTGTTTTTTTACCTTTATTTCTTAAACAGCAGCTGAAATCATATCCCACATACTGTTTGGAAAGAAATCCCAAATGCTCTAGCAGATGTTTGATAATGCCTTACATAAAATCTACACTCCAATTTTTCTCAGTTTAGAGCAAAGTGATTAGAAGCATCTCAGATGGTTTTCTTTAAAAATAAGTGCATATAGGGTATTAAATCAGCTTCACTTCAGGTATATATAAGAGCTAAGTTAAAGGCAACAAACAACAAAAAGGGCTCAGACCGGCAGTATTTTGGGGGGAAAATAGAAGCACCCTGTATTTTACTAATACTATAAGATATTCACTACTTACGTTTTTTACATATTATGATATTTCATAATTAGGAAACTTGATAGCAATAAATACCAATTTGCCACCTCCATATACCTTTTCCCATTAACTATCTCTACAAATAATGAAGTTCAAGAAAACATGATCCACTAAAATATATGACATATTTTTACTTTCTATGTATTATTTTCTTACCATACTTCATACTCCCTATGAATTTTTCTACCAAGGAACTCAAAAACATTGAAGAAATAATTTGGAGCTTTGTAAAGTGAAAAAATAAGACAGCTTTGTTTTGCCATATTAGGGCATCATTTATTGTAGCACCTAATAAAAAACTATTATGCATGTTTACTGATTTTAGGTAAATTGATCAAAATTAAATGGATATCAATTTTCCACATGAAATGAATTGTGTCTAATGGGGATCTATCTAACTTCATTAGAGTTTGACTACAGTAATACTGTATTTTCTGGGTTTTTTTTTTGGTTGTTTCTTGGATCATAGAATTTACTTATTTATTTATTTAGTTTGTTTGTTTTTTGGAACCACACCCAGTGGTGCTCAGGAGTTACTGCTGACTCTGTCTGTACTTAGAAATTGCTCCTGGCTTGGGGGACCATATGGGATGCCAAGGGATCAAACCTGCTTTTATCCTGAGTCAGCCATGTGCAAGGCAAACTCCCTACCGCTGTGATACTGCTTTGGCCCCAGGATCATAGAATTTATTAAATCACATCAATATATGTATCATGGGGGCCGGGCGTTGGCGCTGGAGATAAGGTGCCTGCGCTAACGTAGGACGGATGGCGGTTCGATTCCCCGGTTCCCCATATGGTCCCCTGTGCCTGCCAGGAGCGACTTCTGAGCGAATAGCCAGGAGTAACCCCTGAGCGTCACCGGGTGTGGCCCCCCAAAAAATATATGAATCAGTTTACACTACTTAACCTCAAAATTTTAAATGTTAGTGTTTATGCAAATAACCCCAAGATATTTATATAGGTTTTAATTTTTTAATTTTTATTTTTTGGGGGGGCACACCCCGTGACGCTCAGGGGTTACTCCTGGCTATTCGCTCAGAAGTCGATCCTGGCAGGCACGGGGGACCATATGGAGAACCGCGGGATCGAACCACAGTCCGTCCTAGGTTAGCGCAGGCAAGGCAGGCACCTTACCTCCAGCGCCACGGTCCGGCCCCCAATTTTTTTTAATTCACCTTCTCCTTCCCATTGTCATTATCATTGTAATTACCAGGGTCACACACACGTTTTTGTGCTGTTTGTGCATATCTTGCTTGTACTGCTTGCCTGGAGCTCACACCTTTGTTTGTGGTGCTTGCACACCAACCTTGACAATACTACCAGGATCACACTTGACATGTGGAGAAGTGCTGGGGATCCAATGGCCTCAGTTTGCCAAGTCTGCACTCTACCACTGAACAATCCTAATTCTTAAAGACAGTTCTTTAGAACACATTACATGAAACAAAATAAAAAGATTTAAAAACTTTAAAATATATTACATTGATACCTTTGAAAGATAAATTGACTTATTTCACTTTCTATTGGAGCCTACTAATTCCATCAAAGTGTGTTCCACCAATCAAATTAAAAGAGGTTACATTTATTCAGTTCCTTTACTGAGGCAGTGAACAGGGTTTCTAACAGTCCTGTAATAATACAAGCAAAGATGGGCAAGAATCTGCTAGATGTAAAGACAGCATGACTAAAGTACAAGAAAGATAATGGGCATTTTGGAAAACAAGGAACACACTTATTTAGTTGAGATAAATAGAAAGACTTTATGGGGGAGAAAAAAATAAAAATAAAAATGGAGAAATAGGTAGACTGTGAGATTAAATGCCACAGCTTTGAAATCTATTATTTAGTTGTGAGCCATTAAGTTTCTGATAATAGCAAAAATTAGCAATAAAAGATATGTGTAAAAACTGAAATATGAAAAAAACAATATTTTAGAAGACAGCTTCCAAATTCAAGTTTTGAATAATAATTTGAACTGAAGTATTTCTTTTCAAATCCTCATCAATACCTATTAAGTGAAGGAAGAAAAAACCTTACAAAAATTTAGAGATACAAACTAAGTAAAAATTAAAGTTCAGCAAATTTTAGAAAATGAACCTGATGGGATTAGAGTGTGACCTAATCGTTATCTTCAATTCAATAATGGAACAATAATGATAACCTTTCAGCAAGTGTATGCCAGAAAATTCTGGGAATGCTCCTATCTGCTGAGCATAGGGAACTAGAGGCAGGCTAATCCATGTATACAATAGGACTAAATAAGATTTCAGAAAGGTGATAATACAGCAAGTAGGACATTTTCTTGCACATTGCCAACCTGAGCTCAATTCTTGATATTCAATGTGGTGGTACCCAGAGCCTTCCAGGAGTGATTCCTAAATGCAGAGTCAGGAATAATCGCTGAACATCATAAGAAATGTCCCTAAGACAAAAACAAAGCCATCAAAATAATAACAACACCAACATAGAAGAGTCAAATAGGCCTTGGATTCTAGCTAGTTCAAATAAAAAATAAGCTGAGGAGAATTATTCCATTACACAAAACAGTGAACAGACAAAGGATAGGCAGAATTGAAAGGGGAAAAAAGGGAGTACTTCACTGGTCTTCAGGCCATCATAATTCTCCACACTGAACTGGCCTTTAAAACTGGCCTCTGGGTTTCCCAGAGAATATTTGACATTTTTAAGAAAAATGAGTACTGTTATGAAAATAGCAACCCGAGCTATACTGTGATTTAGTCTATATTGTTCCAGCTTATAAATTCAACTCACTACTAAATAGGATTTTCGAAAAGGAACAAAGAAAGAACCACAAGAAACCAGACCTTATCAGATAATTGCTTTAAATTCACTGTTTTGGAGTGGAGTCATAGTAGAGTAGGCAGGTCTCTCTCCATTCACAAAGCCAAATCAGGTTTTATCTAGTTTCCATATAGTTCCATGAGTCCCACGAAGAGTGATAGTAGTGATCCCTGAATTCAGAGCAGAGCAGGGTGTGACCCTAAAATGAAAAGCCAAAAACAAAGCAAAAACAGTCGTTGTTTTTAAATGATTAGGATAAAACTTAGATATGACACAAAAAGAAATTGAAAAAGGGAAAGGTAGATTCTTGATATCATTACAAACAAATCAAAGGAAGAAAATATAGCAAGAGAAATAGACTTTATAAGAAGATTATAGAAAAGAAATCCCCATAGTTGCACAAGGCTAGAGTCTTCAGACTAAAACAAAACTTTTCACATACCTGAAATAAATAATAAAAAAGGAAAAATATAGGGCCAGAGCGGTAGCGCAGCAGTAGGGCATTTGTCTTGCACACGACTGACCTAGGATGGACCATGATTCGATCCCCCAGCGTCCCATATGGTTGTCTCAGCCAGGAGCAATATCTGAGTGCATAGCCAGGAGTAACCCCTGAGCATCACCAAGTGTGCCCCAAAATAAAAAAAAAGGAATAAAAAAGAAAACACATGAGATAAAATTTCTAAATTTAAGGTATTGTGTAAAATTCCTAAAAGCTTCCAGGTGAATTATTAGAGGTGGGAAAACAGCTTGATAATATTGAATACCAAAATACAGTAGTACAAAAACTAAAACTAATGTTTTGGAAAAATAGGATATATTTGAGCATTTGATTCTGGACTCATTCCCAAGGAAAATATTTGTATACTCATGCACACAGGAATTTGTTCTCAAGCCTCTGAAACCTATTCATCTATTCAAGATGGCCTAGTCATTGGCTTTTTAAATTGAATATAAATAATTTATTTTTAAATCCTGTAATATAATTTCAATTACTGTGGCTTAGTGTGGGGAGCATCTTTGAGCCATAACTGTCGGTACTTGCGTACCATACCTGTCCTGATTCTGTGCTCAGATATTAGTCCTGAAATTCAAGGGACCACCTGGAATGCTGTGAATTGAAATTAGGTCAATGGCATGCAAAGCAAATGGCTAATCTACTGTCTATTTCTCTTGCCTCTATGTATGATATTAATTTTTTGTTTTAATACAAATCTCTTCCATTACTCATTAACAATAACTGCTTCGGATACCTATTTTATAAACATATATATCTAATCAGATAAAAAATTTTTTTCCAGGTTAAATAGGTGGTCACCATAGAAAATGTTTCAGAAACACTAGAATAGTAGAGTTCAAAGCATACAGAATTTCTAAGATTGCCTGTAGATCTGCCTAGTGGTAAAAATTATGTTCATATATGAAGCAGTATGTATCTCAAGAATTAAGAATTACGGAACTGAGGGGACTCTCTTTCTGTGCTGCTTTCTTTGCTGAATTCTTGGAGCTCCCCCCAAGGACCAGAGCCCTGGGAAGTGAATTCGGAGGTCCCTGCAGGCTGGGGCTGCCAGCTGACTAATCAGTGTGTAAGAACCCGCTGGCTAAGGAGATTCCCAATTGCGGAGCTGGTTGCTCCTCCTACGGGAGACTCCGCCCTACTGCGCTTTACTGGGGGAACTGTGAACTGAGGGGACTCTCTTTCTGTGCTGCTTTCTTTGCTAAATTCTTGGATCCCCAGAAGAGCACAGCCGCTCCACTTCACTTCGCGGCCGCGCCCTCTTTCTAACCAATAAACCCCATCACAACACGCAGGAAAAACCACACTACTGGCGTGACAATGCAGAAAGCTCATAGGCAAACACTATGCACTGAGAATGAGGATGATGTTTTGGATAATTTTAAAAATCCCAACCCTCTGTTTAATCTCTCAGATAAGGAACTTAAAATAGAAATATGGAGTATGTTTGTAAAACTCCAGAGAAAGCATAGATCAATCAGAACAGAACACAAAGACAAAACTCAAAAAACTCCAAGAAAGCATAGATCGATCAGAACAGAACAAAGACAGAACTCAAAAAACTCCAAACTGAAATAGCAGGCCTGAAAAACACGGTAGCTCTACTGAAAACCTCAGTAGATGCCCTCGACACCAGGGTTTCAGCAGCTGAAGAGAGAATCAGAGTACTGGAAGATGAGATGCACAAAAACTCAACACAGCAGAAGAAATGGGAAAAGAAACTTATGACAAACGATCGGACAATGGAAAAAGTACTCAAGGAATGTGAACAGATGAAAATTGAAGTCTTTGATAAACCCAAAAGAAACAACATAAGAATCATTGGAGTCC
>PVKC010053308.1:0-10146 GCA_004027635.1 Crocidura indochinensis
GAGGGTCCCGGTTTGGGGGAGGCACCACCACTTCCTACTGCATCACCATCCCTGCATTTCACTGCAGGCTGCATGCGGTTTCGATTCGCATTTTCATTCTCTTGCTTTCAGTGTTTTTGGAATTCACTGACGTTGAAACATCTTGGAAGAAAAGTTGGGTTTTTCTGAAGCCCCTGGTTTCAATTATTTTTAAATCTGACGCACAAACAGTGCTTTTAAAGATATGTGACTGAAGGGCCAAAGAAGGGCCTTTTGACTTTCTCAAATACATGTGGTTGGAATTGGAGCCCCAGCTGCTGCCAAACTGCAGTTCAGGGAACAGAAACTGGGCTCAAGAAGGGACTGTTGTGGCACAGTGTGCAGCGGTGAGGGGGCAGGGCAGGGGAAGGTACCAGGCTGGGGTACTGCAGGATGGGTCCCAGAGGCCTCTGTCACCACACAGGCATGACCTGGAACCAACAGTGGGCACATTCCAGAGCACAAGGGAATGTTCTAGAATTTACCACCATGCAGAGGAGCACATGCTCTCAGAGAAGCAGACATGAGAGGGGAAACACGGAAACACACAGACACACGTATACATGCACATGCACTGAACTACAATGCACATACACGAGTGTGCACTCATGCACGGTGTACATATACTGATGCACACTATGCATGTGTAGGCACACACTCATCTGCACAGATATACATGTGTTCATATGCGTGTGTGCACTTGTGCATTGCACGCATATATATGTGCACACGTGTGTACTCCTGGTGAAGGAGCCTGCCAGAACACATGGTATCAGCCTCTCCACTCCCACAGCTGGAAAAGATGGTCCAGGCCCATGTGTCCACTCCCAGAGGCACTTACTGTGAGAGGAGGCAGCAGGAGCGCTGGCCTGGGCGCTCAAAGCTGAGGGTTGTTGGATCACAGGACACAGACACTTGCGGCAGCAAGACCAGCCCCCCACTACACTTCCTTAGGCTGCAATTCACGTTGAGTCTTTGCCAGGGGAGAGCCGGAAACACTGACCAGGCTTGGTGTGAACCCAAAGCAAAGGCCACAGAGCATGAAGATGCCAACAAGGGCTAGGCAGACAGTTGCTCTCTGGACCCAAATACCTCATCTCTGAGACTGGAGAGAACAAAGGCAGCGAGGTGTTTAGGTAGGATAAGCCCAAACAAAGCCCAGTGCTCCAGCCACTGGTGTTAGTCCTCTCTGCTGTCATCTAGTGCCTGGGGCAGACAGACTGGGAGACAACTATAGGCACCCTGGAAACACTCTGGAGACTGAAACTTGAGCTTGGAGGATTCCATGTTGGACAATATTCAACTTTTTTTAAGAAAGCAGATCACTCCTTTTTTTTTTTCTTTTCTATCTTTTATTAAAAATTACTTTATTTACATGTTAATGAGTAAGAGAAGTGGAATGCCTGTCTCAAGTACAGGCAGGTTAGGGGGGCATTGGTAGTGGAAATGTTGCACTGGTGAAGGGGGGTATTCTGTTTATGACCGAAACCCAACTATGATCATGCTTGTAATCATGGTGTTTAAATGAAGATTTTATTTAAAGAATTACTTTATTTAAACTCCATGGTTATAAGCTTGTTCTGAATACAGTTGGTTTTTTATTCACAGTTAAAAAGTCGTCCCGATTGAGTTTTAGTCATACAATCTCCAACACAATTCACCAGTGACATTACAGATCAATCTTAACCTTTCTGGTAGTTCCCACTGAACAGTTTGGTAAATGTATTGCTCTGGTCACACACTCTGATGCTGAGTGTGCTAGGTCCTCATATTCCACATGAGTACTCTCTTCTTACCTCTCAAAACACCAGTATTCACACAACTTTGCTTGAAAATTGAGCTGCCTGGTCAACCCTGCCTCAAGTTAACACAGCCAGGCAGCATCAGTTGAGGGTTTCGTCATTTGAATTCCTAAGCTTGAAATAATTTGATCTCTGTTTGGGCACCTTTCATAAGTACAACCCCTGGGTTTAGTCTACTTTTGCATCTGTGAATTCAAAATAAACAATAGCACAGTGATTATGAACATGAAGCAAAGCACTGTATAACTTAAATTCTGTCTTTCTATCTACCAGTAAATGTTGGAATCATGCATATTCATTTCCTGAAGGTGTTATGCAAGTGTTTTTTGCCTATATAAAAAAGTTTAAGAGTACCAGGTACATTGTTTTCTTTAGAATTGTAATACTTTACTGCATAATTGTATATACATAATTCAATACCAAAGAAATTTCTGCCTGCATTTTCTTCTCTTCTTTCTGTTGGTATCTGTTTCATTTCAATACTATTACTAAAAATAAATGTGCTAATATAAATTATGAAAAGCTCCACTTTGAAACTATTTACATTAGTTACACAACTGTTGGGTTTATTAAGCAAAATTATATGTGTTAAGCACTTATTTGGTGGAATGACTTAAGAGGTTTAAATGTTTTCAGAAGCATAGAAGAGAATTTAAAGGTAAAGCAATCTAAGAAGTGTATGTACAAACAGGTCTACCTTGCAGGAAGCCCAGGAGCAAAGTCAAGTGTTTTGGTCTCACCAAAGACACAAAAGATGAAAGTACATGTGAATCACAGTCCAAACAGCACAGCAATGCTGGGACAAGAGGATGTAATGAGGACTTGATGCAAGTGAGTTCTGACCCATGTACCTGACACAGAATGGCCTTCTCTCAAAAGGAGTTCATTTTCAAGTAAATACAGACTTTTGTCAAACCATGTCAAATGGGAGACTTCTGTGAAAAATCTTACAGTTATTATATCAGTTAACTCTTAGACTCTAGAAAGAGAAATCACTCAACTGTCTCTCTGAGACTGATTATTAGTTTGGAATGAAGTAGAAAGTGTAATTCTTTAAATATCACACATTCTTTAGCATATAAACCCCTCATGTGACTCTAGAAATGTTATTAGAATAATATAAACGATCACAGAAAACATTAAAGAGAATTGACTAAAACTGAGCAGGAATCCACATAAATTTCCCTTGCAAAAGAATGAAGGGGTAGGTGGAGAGACAGCTGAAGCTTCCCCAAATCTCAGCAACAAAGCATATGGGTGCAAAGTAACATCACAGAAGCCAAAACCTTTGCTTGGTCTGAGGGAAGGGCCCTAGTGGGTAAACCTGGCACTCTCCTTTTTGGCAGAAGGGCAGTTAGTGCTCAGGTTCGGCCACCAGGAACTTCCCCAGAGCTCAACACATAAGACTCAGGAGTTGGCTGACTTTTAAGGGGGTGGCAAGGTCCCATTTCTATGGCACTGGCTGCTTGGGGACTGGCACCCACTTTAGAAGCTGTAACTCTCTCAAGCACCCTAATTCTCATTCCCCTTCTCCATGTTTGTTATGAGCAATCATTGCTGCTCTGTGCTTCTGGGCAAGATTCATAACAAATATCTAGCTTCCTCCAACGCCAGCATCTGTCCTATCTAGAGCTCCTCTCAGTCCCCTGCCCAGAGACCCTGCCTCTGGAGCTGCCATTTGCCAGGTGAACCCTTGGGAACTGGAATATTTTCAGGTCACACACAATATTGAATGTAATTACTTACCTAAAATATGTTTAATGCAAACGGGTCTGGAATTTTTTTCAAGTATTTATTTCCCAAAGAATCTTCACAAAGATGCACTCAATTTTAGTGCTCTAAAACTAAGAAAATGTGACCCGAGAGATAGTACTGGGTCTTAGGTGTTTGTCTCCCAACACAGCCAACCTGGGTTTGACACCCAGCCCTAAGGGGATCTGGGCTCATTGTGCTCAGGACTCATTCCTGGCTCTGTGCTTGGGCTCTGTGCTCGGGCTCAAACCTGAGAGGGCTTTGGAGAGTACATAAACCCTAGGAGGAGTGAATCCTGTGCAGAGCCAGGAATTGGCCCTAAATAAGTCCGGGTATGGCTCAAAAAATAATGTAAACAAACTAAACCACATTAAAATGAAATGCATGGGTCAAAAAAGCATGAGGAATAACATCTGTCCTCTTGGGCCAACACACACTGGCCTATTACGGGTCTTGAAATAAACTAAAGAAAAACAATATATCTCAGTAACTCGGTGCCTCCATCAAGTTAAAATATGTAGCTTTTTAAAAATGAAGTAACAACTGACATCCCTCAGCTCCAGTCCTTTGAGAAACAGAGAAATTGTCAACTATGGGCAATTGCAAAAAATAAACAAATAAAGTTAAATAAATTTATAATCAAATTAGAATTGAGGCCAGGGAAAAAAATAGAAACAATGGAGACTATTAAAAGCAGAATCAAAAACAATCCTGGGGCCCCTTGGTCCCATGTGCGAGGCAGGCAGTGAGGTGAGGATGGGACTGACCTTGGATTCTTGTCCTGGGGCCAAAGAAAAGCCTGAAAGAAGGTCCATACTTCCCGGGCTCACCCCCTGCATCCCCAAACACTTCACCAGGTCTGAGGCCCTGGTGAAGGGGAGGGAGCATAGCTACAGCTTTAATCGGCAGGACAAAGGGACCCAATCAATTTCATTTGTCCAAACCTAAAGTGACTTTGCAAAGAATCATCTCTGAATTCTATGCACAGAGGCCCAGTGTAAACAGATTGTGTAGGACATAGGAGAGGGTTTCTGGTGCTGATTCCAATTTTTAGAAGTTGGGGTGCCTTGAGGCATGTAGACGTGTTGAGACTTGTGTGTCTGGCTGCACCTCTGCACACTCTCTTTGCTGTGCAGGTGGAGCAGAGCCTCTGGCACCTTGAGGCAGCAGAACGTGGCTATCCTCCTGAGTTCTCTCTCCTGAAAGGCTCTTCACTCTCCTTCTTTGAGTCCCTTCTTTCTGCAGGCAGCTGGAGAACCAGCGCTGCTCCAGATGCCACTTTCTACGTCTTTGTTTCCCAGCCACTGTTCTCCCACCACAGAGCACAGCCATGTAGTGGGTATGCCAAGGGTATCAGGGAATTGCACAGACACAGTGGGTGCAGTGCGAACCTCAGCTCCCAGGATAAGGCATTTGAGCATGCTCGATGGCAATACCGCCATCCTGACCCTGTTCATGTTTGTACTAAGTGACATTACATGATATTCAGAATCCTCCTGCAATGCCGCATTCTGTACTCCCTCCTGTGTCAGTCATTTTCTATTTGAACAACAAAAATATCAGGCTGGAAAGATAGGACAGACAGTGGATATGGTGCTTGCCTTGCTAACTAGGTCAGATCCCTGTGGCATCACCTATACTCTCCAAAGCCCTGTCAGGAGTGAGTCCTGAGTATAGAGCCCAAGCACAGAGTCAGGACTGAGCTCTGAGCACAGATCCAGGAGTAAGCTCTGAGAATTGAGCTAGGAGTGAATCCTGATCATGGAGCCAGGAGAGAACCCCGAACACAGATCCAGGAGTAAATAGAGCCCTATTGCACAAGCCAGGAGTGAAACCTGAGCACAGATTGATCACAGAACCAGGACTGAACTCTGTGCACAAAGCCAGGAGTAAGTTCTGAGAATTGAGCCAGGAGTGAACCCTGAGCCAGGAGAGAATCCTGAGCACTGAGCCAGGAGTAAGCCCTGAACACAGACTCCTGAGCGCAGAGCCAGGAGTCTTGGCCACCAAACAAAAACCAGCAAAAATAACTTATAAATGACAATAAGTTGTCTACATTACTAATATAATACAGGTTTTCATTTTACAGGGGAAAGCATTCATTTTGCAAAAATATACTCAAAAAGAAAAAAATATAAAAATCAAGCTGGCTTAAAGAACTCTGTGTATAGAAATTCAGCACAGATAGATTTGGTAAAACTTGGCTGCAGGTAAAACAACATGTAACCTCATATAATTTTTTCACCATTTCATAATAAATAAAGTTCTCTAAGTCATTTGATTCCACCATCAGTTTTAATCAATGTCTCTTTGCAAAATGATGCTTTCCGCTTCTCCATGTAAAGTTTTCCAGATCTAACTCGGGAATCCTATATTAATAAAACATGAAGTGACTTAAATATACCTGATTGTTCCCTAAATTGGCTCACTGATAGCCTTTTAATTTCACTAAGCATGGAGTCCATAAATGTCTGCAAATGATGAAAATTCAAAAACCGTATCAAGATGAAGGAAATCCAGGGTGGATTTCCAGTCTGCGGACCAGGTCGAAAGAGTCAACCTGTGTCTGCATACCTGGAATTATTTACCTGACAAAGTGTGTAGAGGTTGAACAACTTCCTGCTATGCATTTGCAGAGATTAAAATTAAGACCCAACCAAGAAAACTCTCTCATACAAGTACAGAAAGGATGTGAACTTTCTGGAGCCAGGCCCAGTGCCCACAGCTCCCAGGTCAGAGCTCAGCAACACTCTTCTGGAGACCGACAGGGTGAGTGAGGAGTCAATGCAGGGTCCTCTGGACAGTGACCTGTCCCCTAAGTCCTTGCTCTACCCCTCCTCACCCACTCGGTTATCCCCTAAGCATCAGCATCAAAGTGGTCAGCACACACCAGCCCCAATGAATGTTCAAACATCCCATGTTCAGACCAACAGTTGGGAGGAATTGGTTTCCTCTGAAACCAATTATAATTATCAATTAATAACCAAATAATCATTATCAAAATCATCTTTATTTTGTTGTTGTTGTTATTGCTGCTGCTACTACTATTGTTTTGGATCCAGACCCATGGTACTCAGGGCTTGGTTCTGCACCCAGGCATCACTCCTGGTAGGATCAGGGAACCATGTGGGATACCAGGGATCAAGCCCAGGTCATCTGCATCCAAGGCAAACACTACCCACTATGCTATTGCTCTGGCTATCAAAATCATCCTAGTTGCTTTAAGAAGTGGCATGTTAGGCATTTTTATCCATGATGCGCTAGTGTTCTGCTTTTCCCAGGATACATTTGAACACAAACCCCAACTTGTCATCTGAGGACACACAATGGCTAAAAAGCATGTCACAATCCACACCAGCACAAGCTCAAGGCTCACTGAAGCAGAATTAATGAAAGTACAGGCTCAAGAGCAAGTTGACTTTACTCCCTTTGCTCTCTGTAACAAGTATTATCTGCGTGGCATAGAGCAGGCTGTTGATCAGAACCAATTAATGGGCCCCTTTTCTGCTCTGTGTGTCCAAGACTGACTCCTGGGATCTGTTTCCTGCAAGGACCTGTCACCAGTGCCAAGGTGGGGTATGCTAGCTGCTAAACCACTGAACCACTTGAGCATCCAATTTAGACCTTCCAGGGTCAGTATTTGGGCCCTCTGGTGGAAGCCAGCAGGTGTTCAACATCAGAAGTTCTTGGAATACACAGAGTCTTATGGCCCCATGTCAGCTATAAAAAGGGTCTGTCACTTTAAGGGCTGAGAAATAGAGAGGATCCCTTATACCTATCATTTAGGGGCAGCTGTCTACCCAATATATTAGTCCCTGGCTTGACTGCAGGGGCTGGCTGCTTCTCCTGGACTGCTGTGCTGAACTGTTGCTGCCAGACTACTGGAAAAAAGTGCTTATTGGATTTTCATTTCCTGCTACCCACTACCTCTCCTGCTCTTCCCTGGTCTTCTGGTCTTCTCCCTGGCTGACCCCTTGCCTTGGTCCCAACTTTAGACCTCTTTTTGGCTCACAGGGTTGGCTATAAGGCCTCTGGCTTCCCTGCCTTACCTATCCTCCTACTAAACCCAGTTCCAAAACCCTTTTTCTTGTTGGGGTTGTGCCTTATCCCTGACTAGGACGGAAAGCCAGAATGGGCCTGGAGAAGATGTTCTGTGCCATTATTATATTAGAGTTGTTAAAATTGATGGCACAGTAGGTCATTGTGGTTCCCATGGCCCTAGGTCTGAGTCAAAGTTGATCTTTACACAGGGTGCTCTGGACACGTGGGAGCACAGAGTCCAGGACTGCTCCTAGGTCTTCCCCCCTTATCTCCCCAGGCTCTTGGGGACCCATCATGTCATCTCCAGGCCCTCTCTGACTGCCCTGGAACCCAAAATCACACTCCTCCATGTTGTGCAAAATCCTCCATCACTTGATGGAGCATCTTGCCCAACAACAGTGCACCTGAAGTTTCTCAGGGAGACTGGAGAAGGGAGAAGGACAGAGAAGAGACTGGAGAGGGTGAGAGGTATGAACACTGGAGCTGAGGACACCCATCAAGCCCGCAGTGCCCACAACTGGCTTCCAAGACCAGGCCACAGATTCTCAGCACCAGCCCCAAAGAGGGGCCCACACTTGACTCAGGGCGCCCCCTGGTGTCTATCAACTTTCCAGACAACCCTGCTGGAGCTCTGCCCTGGGCCCTCTGATCCTAGTTCTACTTTCCCTCCTCCTTGTTCACTCAAGAGAAACTGGATTCCTGCATCTTTTCATCTCCTGCAAAATGCATCACGTTTTTCCAGCACTATGTGCAGTCGCTGAAGACAACCCAGCTGTCTCATGGAATCCATTATCCAAGAGGTTACCTGCTCTTGATTATTCCACAACCCCCCTTTCTAGAATTTTCTACCAACAGCCTGATGAATCCAGCATGAGGAGCCTGCTTCACAGCTGTGAGCTGATTTATGCTTGGCCTGAGATCTGGGTCGGCTCTTTCGAGTGGACGTATTCCTCCTGCTGTGGTACCGGGAGACCCACCCTCCATATCCTCAACCCTGTCTCCCCCAACACTTTCCCCATCAAGAACCAGGGCCCTTCACTCGCCGGACCCCTCCCCATATTGAAAAACACTCTGTACTTTGAAATGTGACATTTACTGAATGGGGAGCCTTAGAGAGCAGATGCTAAAGGAACATCTGATATCAAATACTTATTTTTCAATACTGAATTATGATCTTCTAGGAAACAAATTGCCCAGATCATCTGGTCTCAAAATGTGATTTTCAGGGAGGAACGTTGAAAGCATTGAGGAAATTTGGGGTGCACATGCTGTAAAAATTAACATCAAGAGCAGCGCCCTGGGGGTGTGAGGGTGGGTGGGGTGTTGGAAGGCCCAGTGGGAGGCTGAATCTGGGGCTTGTGCTGGGGAGCACAGGGGGTGGACGAAGCACATGAAACAGCCTATGGGTGGCACCCTGCTCACATGAGTGAGGGTGGTGGGGGTCTTGCAGGCACCCACCTGCCACTCTTTCTGCCAGTTGAGCCCTCCTCTGTGTGGAGACACTGAGAAAGTCATCTGAGTCCCACCAGTTACTGCGGCCTCACTTCAGCTCACAAAACTGCTTCTGTCCCAGGTCACAACCATTACATCCAAGTCCCAGCAGACAAAATCCTGCAACCTATTAGCCTAACAGAGTCCCTACCACCTGTCCAAGTAGCAGGTTGCACTCCCCAGGGCACCAACCACATTATTACAAGGTCACAGTACCTCCAAGGAAAAGACCCTTAAGTCTCCATGTGTGTCCATATCACTCCAGAGCTCCAGCTGATCCCACTATACTGTGTGGCATTTTACTTTGTAAGAGCAAGGAGGGAAAGTGTTGGGTTCGGAATAATGCAGATGAAGATGAAAAAGTGTCAGGATAGACATAAAATGTGTGTGTCTAGACACACTTGTGAGCAGCTCCTAATAGTCATATCTTCTCGCACAATGTCAACCACAATGTCAGCCTCCAATGCTGCCCTGCCCCATCTTGTGCCCGTAATCACATGATACTCATACAGAGCCCTGGTCAGGAAGGGATACACAGATGTGACTGAAGCACACTCTGGCCCTTGCAGTAACAGATGCTCCTGACCGCTGGGCAGATCCACAGAGCCAGAGACTTCCTGGGAGAAAGGTATGCTTGTTCCACAGCATTTGCTGAATCCAGGGTACATACTACCACCACCACTCCCATGTTTCAGAGCACAAAGATGGCAAGGCACTAGGTTGTGGAGTCTAAGCTTTCCCTCAGAAATGCCTTTTGGAGAATTTTTGGTAGAAGAATTCATTAGATAAAGTGACAATATGCTAACACATGGAGATGTGTGAATTTGTACTTATGAGATGGCCCTACTGTTGCATATGTAAACATTTCTAATCTTATCATGATTTGGAATTTCTATGTATAAACATTTCTGGACCCACCCTGATCCTACCCTGATCAGTGATTGGACCCTACTCTAGGGTGGGACCTGGCTTTCTGGACCCACCCTGATCTTACCCTGATCAGTGATTGGACCCTACTCTAGGGTGGGACCTGGCTTTCTGC
>PVKC010053309.1:0-10143 GCA_004027635.1 Crocidura indochinensis
TGTGTGTGTGTGTGTGTATGTATGTATGCTTATATATGTATACTAACCCCCATTCTTCCATTTTTTCCTTCAAAGCCAATATATCCTTATTGAATTTTAGCCTGGTTGATCTATCAAGAGGTGACAGAGCAGTGTTAAAATCTTAACATCTTAAAATCTCCAAATACTATTTTGTTGCTATTTATATTTTTATTCAACTCTATTAGCAGTTGTTTAAATTATTAAAATACTAGCCAATGCTAACTCATCATTGGGTGCATATATGTTTAGAAATGTGATTTCTTCCTGAAGTATGCATTCTTTGATTATTAAGAATTGATCCTATCTATCTCATAATCTTTTGAGCCTCAACGTATTCTAATATTAGTATAACCATCTCAGCCTTTATAAGGGGTTTGTTTTCATGAAGGATCATCTTCCTACCTTTGAGTTTGTATTTGGTCTGACTATTCAAATATGTTTCTTACATGAAGAAAATTGCTAGATTCCATTTTCTAATCCATTTTTGCCACTCAGTGTTCCTTAAATTTTACATTCAGTCTGTTGACATTAAAATTATTGTCATGGAATTCTTTGCTATATTTTTGTAGAGGTTTGGTGTATTAATCAGTTTGTCTTACTGATTTTGAGTCTGTAATGTTCCTGAGCTATTATTTAATCTGTGAAGATGTGTATCCTTCCTTCAAACATGAATGAGAGAGAGTCTGTCTGGATAAAGTATTCTTGGTGATGAATTCATTTCGATTAGTTTTTTCAATATATTCACCATTGTCTTCAAGCTTGAAAGTTTACTTGTAACAAATTTGCTTTAAATCTTATGGTTCTTCTTTGTATGTAAATACCCTTTTGATCTGCTGTTTTGAATATTCTATCTGCGGTTTTCATCATTGTGACTGTTATGTGCCTTGACGTGCTTTTATTTGGGTCTTTTTTAGATGGTAGTTTTCAGGCATCCAGGATATGGGTACATGAGCTCTTCATCTCTTTGAACATCTCAGCAATGATATCTAGATTGTTGCTTCTTCATAGAGATTTTCTTACTAGCTCTGAGAGCTCAGTGATTCTTATGTTGCTTCTGCTGAATTTATCCCAAAGTTCTATTGTTTTTCTGTACTTTATATTGGTGATTTTCTCAATCTTCTGTTCATTTACTTTGAGAATTTTTTTTTATTTTCTGTTGTCTGAAGGTTTTCTGCATTTCATCTTTGAGCTTATTGAATCTCTCCTCAGCAGCTGTTCACTCTGCTGGTAAAGCCTTCCAATGAATTTCTTTTTTATTTCACTTACCAAGTTGTGACATTTCTGCTTATTTTTTCATTTTTTAAGTAGTTTATTTAAGCACCATAATTACAAACATGTTTGTAGTTGGGTTTCAGTCATAAACAGAACATTCCCCCTTCACCAGTTTAATATTCCCACCAAAATGTTCCCCATCTTCATCCTCCCCCACCCCCTGCCTGAATTTAAGACAGGCATTCTACTTCTCTCACTCATTAACATTGTCATTCTAGTTATTAGTGTAGTTATTTCTCTATCTGCACTCACCACTCTTTACAGTGAGCTTCATCATTGTGAGCCAGTCCTTCTGGCTCTCATCTCTATTGTCCCTAGGCATTAATACAATAATGTCTCTTATTTTTCTTATAACCCATAGATGAGTGAGGCTATTGTGTGTCTATCTCTCTCACTCTGACTTATTTCACTCAACATAATAGTTTCCATGTCCATCCATATATAAGAAAATTTCATGACTTCATCTCTCCTGATGGCTGCATAATATTCCATTGTGTACATGTACCACAGTTTCTTCAGCCATTCATCTGTTGAAGGGCAACTTGATTTTTTCCAGAGTCTGACTATTGTAAATAGCGCTGCAATGAATATAAGTGTGTAGAAGGCATTTTGTATTGAGTTTTTGTGCTCCTAGTGTATATCCCTAGAAGTGGTATAGCTGTATCATATGAGAGCTCAATGTGCAGTTGTTTGGGGAATTACCATATTCCTTTTTCCCCCACATCTCCACCAACACTGATTGTTCTATTCTTTGTGATGTATGCCAGTCTCTGTGGCATGAGATATTTCATTGTTGTTTTGATTTGCATCTCCCTGATGATTAGTAATGTGGAGCATTTTTTCATGTGCCTTTTGGTCATTTGTATTTTTTCTTTGAGAAAGTGTTCATTTCTTCCATTTTTTTTATGGGCATGCAAAAGGACGGTGGTTCGAATCCCTGCATTCCATATGGTCCCCCGAGCCTGCCAAGAGCGATTTCTGAGCATAGAGCCAGGAATAACCTCTGAGTGCTGCCGGGTGTGACCCAAAAAAACAACCAAAAAACAAAACTCATTTTTATAGGGTTAGATTTCTATTTCTTGTTAAGTTTTGTCAGTACCTTGTATATCTTAGATATTTGCCCCTTATCTGATATATATTGGGTAAATAATGTCTCCCATTCTGTGGGTGGCCTTTGTATCCTAGACTACTTGTTTTTATCAGTTCTCAGAGACCACCTTAGGCAAATTTAGTCAATCCCTTTTGGTTCTCTGTCTCATGTCTTGTCTCTCCCTGCCTTTCCCTATCCTTCCCATCAGTCTTTACGTCTTTATAACTGTACCAAAGAAATAACCTCTTTATAAATCTCTACATCAAATATGTCTCCAGGCAATTCACTCTGCTTCTTCCTTTCAAGGAATAGATTGCATCATATCTTCTTTCTTCAAGAATGCCAGCTATATTGATGAGCTAATTGTTGTTCAGCATTCTGCACTTGTTGGTCTAAACAGCAGTTCACTTATATCATGAATATACCATGAGATTGCAGGGACAGAAATGAGCAAGTGTTCCACACACTTCCACCCATGCTCCTATGCAGCGGCAACCTCATGGGCGAGCTTGGAACACTTGTAACATTTACTACATGGTCAATCATTCAAGGAAAGCTTCATTCCCATCCTAGCCTTTGCCCAAAGGATTTCAAATAATTTCCTTTGTCTCCTGAAACAGCACAGAAATCTCAGGAAATGGTGCCCACTCCAAGTAAAAATTTATTGTTTTATATCTTCAGTCTATGAATTTGGATAAAACAGAGAAAATAATGATGATACTAACAACCAATGTCTGTCTATAAGCGCAACGTTCTCTAGCAAGGCACCTTACTGGGTGCTTATCTATATTTCTCATTTAATCTTCATTATGCTGTAAATATAAGGTAAATGCTATCATTATTCCCATGTAACAGATTAAAAATTTAAAGTTTAACAGGGATCTGCGTCATTCTCTATTTGGTCCAGGAATTAACCTGGTCACAACCCAGACATGATCAAGGATCATGTGGTGATGGAGATTGAGATCAAAACAGGGTCAACTACATGCAAGATACCTTATTATCTCTCTGATTCCAAACATCCATTTTTAAGCTCCCACTATTCTGTCTTCATCTCTGGGACATTTCTCATAAAATATCAGTAATAATCATTTTAACATTCTAGGAATCATCCTCTGAGCTGGAGCCAGTAAATCTAAAATAGAATAAAAGTAGCACTAGGAGTTAGCTCGAGGAGGCAGACACCTCTCTCATTTAACATAATATTCTCAAAGACTCATCCAAATTATCAAAATATATTTCAAATAGGCTAAAGTTAAATATGCAAAATAAAGAAATAAAATAAATAATTGGGGAAATTCTATAAAATCTGAAAGAAGGCAGTGACATATTTTTCAAAATTCTTTTTAAAATATGATTACCTCAGTCTAGCAGAAACATTTAAGAAAGAACAAAGGAAAATATTGAAGGATTTATGTACAAAATACTAAATGCCTCTGTACATAAAAGCAACTAAAATACAAAGACAAACAGCAGACTGAACAATGCTTGCAGGAAGTAAGATAAAGGCAAATGTGCTTATTAAACAAAGAGTGTATGCTAATGAATACGAACATTAAACAGCAATCAGCAGGAGATTTATAAAAGAGAAACTATAACCTGTAAACTAACATGTTGGAGAAAGTTCAGTTACAAAAATTCGAATAATAATAAATGTAAATAATAACAAGGAAGGTACCAGCTTTCACCTAATTGATAATTTTAATTATGTTTATTAAACATAAAATCATGTTTATGACTGAGCATGTGGGAAATTCATACTACTTTTTCTGGAGGTATTACAAATTGATAGAGACTTCTGGAAATAATTTGACAGTCTTTTTATAGTTCCTTTTAATGTCTTTGAGTTAGGCAAATAATGTCACTTCTAAAGAGACTAAATTGAGAAACCTCCTTCTACAGACTCCTAGGTAGTACATAAACAAGAAAGTTTAATAGCCCTTGGTCTTGTGAGTGTAGCAAGATACGTAGATCTCCACGCCCCATACCATAATCTTTTTTATTATTAAATTAATGTAAGTTACAGTTACAAAATTGTTGATAGTTGACTTTCATTCACACAATGTTCAACACTTAACTTCACCAGTATATGCTTCTCACTATCAATGTCCCCAGTTACCCTCTCACCATTCAACCACCCAGCCTGCATCTATGGCAGACATTTTTCTTCTCTCCCTTCCTCTCTCCCCCATCCCTTTTTCCTTTTAGGCACTGTGATTTGCAATATTGTTATTAAAAGGGTATTATGCATATCATTTTACATGCTTTCAGCCATACCATAATCATAAAAATTTATAGAGAGGTCTTAACTGGGTTCAGTCACACAAACCATTCACACTATCTTAACAACAGGAAAGCATAACAGTCTTTGTTTGTTTAATGGCATGTAACCAATAGTAGATAGCATACACAACATATTGCCTGGATATATAATAGGCTATTCCATTAATTTCAGATCATGTTCTGTTCAAAACTTTCACAACAAAACCACCGCTACTGATACATTTCTCAGATTGTATCCTGGCTAAGTGATGTATTATTGTACTATCTTTATAACTACCTCCTTGAAAGAGTTCTTAATCAACTAGGAATTGAGCTCCCATATGACCCAGCAATACCATTCCTAGGGATTTGCCCTAGGAACACAAAAATGCAATACAGAAAAGCCCTCTGTATTCTTATGTTTGTTACAGCACAGTTTACAATAGCCAGAATCTGAAAACAACCCAAGTGCTCAAGAACAGATGAGTGAATAAAGAAGCTGTGGTATAATTACACAATGGAATACTATGAAGCTATTAGTAATCGCTTCTCGGCCTTTTGGCTAAGATCAAGTGTAGCTATTAGTAAAAATGAAGTTATGGAATTTGCTTATTATACATAGATGGATATAGAGAGCATTATCCAAGGGCTTCTTAGTTCTTTTCAGTTTGTGCTACTCTTATCGTAATGAAAATTTTGCTGAATGTCAATACTAAACAAATACTAGGGAATACATAATTTACTTTAGCAAAGTAATTAATGCCCATAAAAAAACAGTGAAAAGCACTCAAACTTAAGCAACTATATATACATAATTTATACATAATAACTTTTAATGCATTACAAATATTTAAAAAATGACATGAAAAGTTCTAAAATGAGATCTTTATCTTTAAAGTACAAGATCAGGAGATAGTCAAGTATAGACCCTGCCCCTATCCTTTCTCTGGGCCCTTCATACTTCCTGCTGCACAAGAGAAAGAATAGAAGAGGGTTCTACTCCTTACAAAGTAAGATCATTGGCTGGTCATCTATAATCTATGATGCCAGGCTCACTGATTTATGTTAATCATCTAGCATTACTGTCAGAAATTCAGGGCCTGGTTTCTCGTCAAATACTGCACTTCCGTCCGTCAGAAGTTTTCTTAGTTTGTTCTAACTGCTATAGTACAAACTGAATGACTTAATTTCTATCTCAGTTCTGAAATTAGGTCCAAGGTCAAGATAGCAACAGTTTCAGTATTTAGTAGGAACAAACTTTTTTTTAACCTCATCTAACTAAAGTTACAGATAATTTTATGTGCCTAGCTCTTTTTTTATTTCATTCTGTCTTCACCTTTTGAGGACATCAGGAAAAGAGCAACAGAAATTTCTTGGGTCACTTTATAAAGACACTAACATCATTCACTGTCATTACACCTTCATAGCTTAAAACACCATCATCACACTGGAGGTTTGGTTCCAAAGAAGATAAAGATAAGGAAAATGGAGAGGAACAACAACCATAACATGATGGAAAGAAGGTATTGAAGTTTTTTTCTAATCACCATGAAAATGCTAATAGATAATTATGTACACACACAATTATATAATTGCTTTTAACAATTCCTCTTCTGATGGAGATGCTTATATCACTCTTGACCACAGAACTTAGGGAAAAGAAAGACAAAGAAAGAAAGAAATCAAGGCAAGAAGAAGGAAGATGAGAAAGAGAAGCAATGTGAGAAACCAGTTTTATTGGTGATGTGGGAGAATGGTAATGCTATAAATCCAAAGCACAAACTCAAGAGCACTGAAAACATAAGATCTAAACTGAAGTCCACCAAACTGTGTAATGTTCCTGTTAAGATGTTAGTCAGGGGTGAGCATAGGAAATAGGGACTGACAGAGTATTAACACACTAGTGATAGGAGTTGACACTAGTGGTGAGTTGGTGTTGAAATATGTTTCACATTCCTTGATAAATAATTAATAGTGGATTTTTTTTTCTTTTTTGGTTTTTGGGCTACACTTTGTGGTGCTTAGGGGTTTTTTATGGCTCTGCATTCACTCAGGAATCATTCCTGGAAGAGTCAGTGTGCTGGGGATCTAAACAGGTTGGCAAGGTCCAAGGCAAGTGCCCTACACACACTGTTCTATTGCCCCAGTAGTGGAATTTAAAATTATATGTTATTATATGCTAGTTTGAGTTGTTTTTTTATTTTAGAAATTTTCATAACATTTTCTATAAGAGCTGCAGGAATTTTAATAAAAAAAAATTCATGGCATTGTTCTGTGTCTTTAACCAAAAGTTCAACATCGATTTTCTTAGGTGGTATAATGAAGGGAGAAAGGGAACCTCCCAAGTGGTGCTCAAGATCAAGGTGCCCCACCAGTGATTCTTGGATAATTGAACAGATGCTTTAATTCAGGAACCAAAAATGATATACTGTCAAGTCCTATGGTGCAAAAGTGTATTAGAGCCATTTAGCAGAGCTCAGAGGCCTTCCAAGCTACAGCCAGTGAATTTTTGGGGCTAAGGTCTATGATACTAGAAATCAAAACTAGGTCAGCAAAGTGGTTAAGAATATGCTCAAACTTCTTTCCTAGCTTCCAGACCCTAAAAAATAATTTCTAAAGATTCTCCTCACATGGTACCCACACAATAGCACAGCGAGTAGTGCACATGCATTGAACATGGCCTTTCAGATTTCAAACCCTTGCCACCCATATGGTCCCACGAGCCTGCCAGGAGTGATTCCTAAGTACAGAGCCAGGAGTAACCCCTACCCACAACCAGGTATGATCCCAAAACCAAAACAAGCAAACAAAAAAAAATTCTCCTCACAGTGTTTTATTAAGTCAATAATTCTCCCAAATTTTTCCATCTACTTTTATGGATTCCACAACATAGGTGCCTGGAAAAAGAAAAAAGAAAACTAGTTGCAAAATAGCTCTTGCAATTATTTCAAGAAAGAAATTATACCAATGAACATTAAGTTGTATATCTGCCCACAGTAGCATAGTCCAAGGGTTCAATGGCCATCCATTAAAGTTTTGTCTTCTACCATTATCCAAGAGTTTAGGGCCAGTAAAACTGCTTCCTGTGTCTCCTCATTGTCATCTGCTCTTAACTTTCAAACATTTCAAGGATAAAAGACTGTAAATGGCCAAATCTTTAGTACATGGTGAGATATAGAATAATCTGATGTGGGCATATGAGGTCTCCTGATTGGGAGAGGTAGCAGCAATGATGAATGGATGCCAAGTTCCACATAGAAAGATCAGTAACTGTTGATCAAGTGCACAGTCAGAGATAGCAAACTTTTTAACTATTTCATTTGGACTTTATTGATGGGTCAGGATGCTTAGCAAAAAGTACATCATAAACTAGGTTAAAATAGAAAAATAAAATGATGTTTAGAACTGATCAAGGTAGAATTTCACTTCATGACTCACTTAACCTTTCTTCAACATTTTCTTCTTTGAAATAGAGGGTATTGTTAATATCTAACAGTAGTGTTCTTATGAAAAAAATATTTTAAAATCTTAAATAATAACTTAAATAGTACCTAAATTATAATAAAGAATACTTAAGTAAATAACAGAATAATAAAGGAGGAGCTAGAATGATAGTACAGAGGTTAAGGTGCTGGTATTGCATGCAGCTAAGCCTAGTTCAAATCATCCACATGTGATCCATCCCCAGGCACTACTAAGAGAGACTGATTTCTGAGCACAGAGCCAGGAGTAAGAACTGAGCACTATGGTGTGTGGCCCTTAAAGCAAAAAGTTTAAATAATTTAAAAGAGACAAAAAGAATAATAATATAAAGATTTTGGGGGTTTTTTTTTGGTCATCTAAATTGCTTAATAACTTAATTTTTATAATAAGGCACATTGAAATGAAATGAAAAGCTGTTGAAAATTTGTCACTCTAAAATATTTATATAACTAAGACTCAACTGTTATTACTGAGAGGTAAATATTATGTTGAAAAGGAAGTAATCACTAAGAAGGATCATCTCAGAATATAGGGACTCAGATACTCCTGGAGATATTCAAAACTCTACTAATCCACAGGGCAAAGTCCAAAATTTTAATCAATTAATTAATTTAGCTTTGGGGCAACACTCAGAGCAATGGTCTGGGCTTACCCCTGGCTCTGTGCTGAGGGACCATCCCAGGAGGGTTTCTGGGGTCATAGGATGGACCTAGGATCAGCTACTTGCAATGCAATTGTCTTAAAAACTGTACTGTATCTCTGGTACCAAGAACAACATATTTTTGATTGTGTGGCCACACCTAGCAGCGCTCAAGGGTTATTTCTGACTCTGTGCTCAGAAATCATTCCTGGCATGCTGGGGGATCGTATGGGATTCCAAGGATCAAACCTGGGTCACCTGAATCCAAGACACAATGTCCTATCCACTGTGATACGTTCTGGCCCCACATACATTTTTAAAGAAACATTTCCTGGAAACTAGTGAGAAAATATCAAGTTTTTAATATGCAAGTATTTGGAGTCATGGAAACAAAATGTAAAAAAAACTTTATCTCTATCAAAGATTTTCTAAACTTTTTTTTCTTTTTTTTTCATTTTACCATTTTTATTTTATTATGAGAACAGAGAAAGAGAAAAGGGTAAAGTTACAGTGGAAGGACAATCACACATAAACAGAATTCTCAGTAGTCCCGTCGATGATATCCCAGTCTTGAACTTTCAGCCAGTGAACAAGAAAAACAAAACAGAGTCCATGTATAATTACTTTGTCCCCCAAATCCCCAGATTGTAGTACATACTATTTCTTAGCAGCACACAATATAATCTAAAGATATAAGACTTACGTTACTCCTTAAACATTGAAGGCAAAGTACATTTTTATATATCCATGCTCAAGTATATTAGTTTAATTTAACCTCAAAAGTTTCAGTGGTTTGTTTTTCTTAAGGGTTAGTCAGGAGAATATAGTAAAATACAGTATTAGAGTGGCATTTGTTTGCATAGGCCCACCAAAATATGAGGGACCTGGAAAAAAAAGGAAAAAGAAAAAAAAAAAAAACCTTGGCCTAAATACAAGGAGACCCTACCCCTGAGGATTCCTGGCACAAGACCAACTCTGGGCTCCAGGCAAACTCGTTTGTCCAATCCAAGTCATCGTCTGTAGTGGCAATACACCTCCATTCCTCATATAGTCTCTGTTGTTGGTATCATGCTTCTGTATTAAAGATCCTGGAATCTGCATATCTCATATAGCACTCAGGATGGTGCAGGGCATCCTCTCATTTCACCTCACACTTACAGGGCAATAGAGAGAACTTTGTCCTGTAGAGCAGGTCATTGTTGTTGTCAAGTCTTCTCAGTGTTAACGGAAGTCTCTTTTGAGGAGGTCGATGTCAGAGCCTTGGTAGTGTCTTCCCTGGTAGAGGATTGCTTCCAGATGTTGCTGTAAAAAACCTTGGATGTTTCGTAGATAGCTTGCCTGGTTCCAGCGTGAATGGAGGATGCCCATTCTTCTG